>CANJKZ010000170.1:3067500-3185000 GCA_947471745.1 Closterium sp. Naga37s-1 | reverse complement strand
TGACTAAGGGAAAGTTTGGTACAAATGCAAACCCTAGAAAACTGTACCCCATATGTGCTACCCCACTATAGCCTACAGTAGCTATGTCATATAAATCTGACACACCCCCATAGGCAAAGTGGGGGAGAACAAGGGGTCACAAGACCAGTCAAGCAAAGCAAAGCAAGCTCAGGGTGGATCACAAAGTCACCACACATTCCGAGCACAAGTTCAAGGCCACAAGGCCAGTTCACATGCATGATTACATATATATATAAGGCTAGACAAGCAAGAGCAGGTGTATATATATATGCAACAGTACAAGCAAGGTCAAGGGGTGAGCAAGTGAGGCAAGGTAGGCACAAGACCCAGCTGAGTACAGAAGCGCTGATGATCACAAGGCGCAAGTGCCTTGGTGAAGATATCAGCATTGTTGGCCTGAGAGGCCACGTACGCAAGCCGCAGCTGACCACGCTGCTGTAGCTCACGAGCAAGGAAGTAGCGGAGAGCAATGTGCTTCGTTCTGTGCTCCAGTCTCTGCTCTCGACACAAGGCCAGCATGGCCTTGTTGTCTACGCACAGCACTGGAGGAGAACGAGGCGGCTCTCCGAGGTCAGTCAGCAGGTAGGTGAGCCAGCGAAGCTCCTGTGCAGCCATGGCCCCGGCGTAGATCTCAGCCTCACAACTGGAGCCGAGAACAGAAGACGAGCGGGTAGCCCGCCACGAAACAGAGCCGGAACCAAGGCTGAAGGTGTAACCCTGTGACGACCGCTGCGTAGCCTGGTCGTCAGCCCAAGAAGCGTCTGCGTGCCCAGTGAGGACCACTGGACTCTGCCCTCCAAGCACAAGCCCCATGCCCGACGTACTGCACAAGTAGCGCAACACCCTCTTCGCTGCAGCCATGTGCTCCGGTCTGTGTCTCCCAGGAGCAACATAGCGTGCGAGAATGCTAAGAGGGTATGCAAGGTCAGGTCGTGTGCAGGTCATCAGGTACATGAGGCAGCCAACAAGCTCTGGGTACGGGCCACTCGACTCTACGGACTCATCCGAAGGCAGAGCTGAGAGCGAGTGGCGAGTAGGCAGAGGAGTGGCCTGAGGCGAGGAGTACGTGAAGCCGAAGCGCTGAAGGACCTGCTGCACCATGTGTGACTGAGTCAGGGTAATGGTGCGGCGTGCTCTGTCCCGGGTGATCTGCAAGCCAAGGTAGCTGCGCAGTTCACCCAGGTCTGTGCACGTGTGTCTCTTCTGCAGCTCGGACTTCACGTGGGCGAGTCCAGCAGTGTCAGCTGTGGCAAAGACCAAGTCGTCGACGTACACGAGGATGTAGAACGGCGGCAAAGAAGTGTCGGTGCGCAGAAACAGCGACGGGTCGGCAGTAGAGGGAGCAAACCCAAGAGCCGCAAGTGTAGTCCTCAGTGTGTCGTGCCACTCACGCGGTGCCTGGCGGAGACCGTAGTCTGGCCGCCGGAGGCTCCACTGGGTGCCAGGAGGAAAAGACCCAGTGAAGCCAGGTGGGCGACGCAGCCAGATCTCCTCGTGCAGGCTGCCCTGCAAGAAAGCAGTGCTGAAGTCAAGAGAGTGCAGCTCGTAGTCGCGGTGAGCAGCTATGTGTAGCAGTACCCGAAGAGTGGTCATCTTCGGGGTGGGAGAGAAGGTCTGAAAGTAGTCAACTCCCTGCCGCTGACTGAAGCCACGAGCCACGTAACGCGCCTTGAAGACAGGCGGAGAACCCGGTGGCCGCTTCACCCTGAAAATCCACATGCCACTGACGATGTTCGCCCCAGGCAGGGGAACCTCGTCAACGTAGGTGCCTGTGGACTTCCAGGAAGCCATCTCTGTGTCCATAGCTGCCTGCCACTAAGAGGAGTAGGGACCCTCTATCGCCTCCGCGTAAGAGCGCGGAGTCGGGATGTCAAGTGCATCCGGGTCTCCCTCAGGGGTAAGCAGTACGGACACGAGATGAGGTGAAGCAGCAGCCAAACACTGGAACTCCTCCTGCCTGTCCTCAAGGACGTCCGTGCCAAGGGCACACTCACCCCCGACGGACGGAGGACAGACAGACTCAGACTCAACGACAAGACTAGCAGCGTAGTCTAGACGACAGCGAGCAGCAAAGTCGACGAGCTCAGCAACTAGGGCAGACGCAGCAGTGGACTCAAAGGAAGGGTCAGTGACGACAGTAGCAAGGAGACGCGTGACAGTAGGACTGGCAGCACGAAGAGAGTCCGACTCTGGGTCGGGAAGAGCAGGAAGAGAGGACTCAGGAGGAGAAGGCAAAGGGGCACGCAGAGGAGCAGTGGACGGACGCAGAGACATCCGGTGCGTGCCTGGGACAGAAGGAGGACGCTGACGCGAACCACGACCACTAGTGCGAGCAGCACGGACAGGCGACGCAGGGCGAGACGCAGGCTCACGACGCTCAGCAAGACCTCCAGTAGGACCAGTGTAGGGAGAAGGAGCGGGCAGTGGGGAGGCCGGCTGTAACTGTGACTGTGACGGGACAGGCTGTGGACACTCTAAGGGAGGAGGAGGACCAGTAGAAGGCGGGAGACCAAGCACCTGCTGAAGGAGCGGAACGAAGTACGGCCGAGGCCGCGCGGCGACTCCAGACACAGCAGGGACAGCACCAGTACCCCCAGCGGCAGCACCAGCACCAGCAGCACCTCCAGCTCCAGTACCTCCAGCAGCACCACTAGGACCCGCAGCAGGACCGCCTCGAGGACCGACAGCAGTAGCCTCAGCGCCAACACCCTCAGCAGCTCCAGCTCCAGTCGCACCCGTAGGCCCAGCAGCTCCAGTACTCCCAGTACGAGCACCTCCGGGACCCGCGGCACCAGCACCCTCAGCAGCCGAAGAACCTCCAGCTCCCGCAGCACGCCTCCAGCGCCGGGCAAACCACTCGCGCAGCTCCTGTGGAGAGAGCGGCTCCCGCCGAGACGAAGCACCCGGAGAACCTCCAGGCTCAGCACCGCCAGACGCCACACGAGCAGGCTCAGCTCCGTCAGGCTCCGCACCCCCAGGCTCAGCACCTCCAGGCGTAGCACCCCCAGGCTCAGCACCCCCAGGCGTAGCACCCCCAGGCTCAGTACCCCCAGGCTCAGCACCACCAGTAGTAGCACCCCCAGGCTCAGCACCCCCAGGCTCAGCACCCCCAGTAGTGGCACCCTCAGGCTCAGCACCCCCAGGCGTAGCACCCACACGCTCAGCACCCCCAGAGTCAGCACCCCCAGGCTCAGCACCCTCAGCAGCACCAGAGTCACCAGTAACCTCGACAGGCTCGACTGCGTCTACCTGGGACACACCTGAAGGGGCAGGACCCTGAGTGGGGAGGGGGTCTACCGGGGGGGGACCTGGCACAAGGAAGAGCGGTGGCGGGGGGAGGGACGGAGTGCGGTAGGGGAAGAGGCGGTAGTAGGGGACCGACTCGTCAAACGTGACGTCCTGGGAGGACAGAACACGGCGAGAGGTGGGGTGGTAGAACTGCCACCCTGGCGCGTCAGGGGGGAAGCCAAGGAAGACGCAAGGAGCAGCACGAGGGGACAGCTTGTCCGCAGACAAGTCGCGGACAAACGCCCGAGATCCCCAGACACGGAACGCAGACGCATCGCCAACCTTCCTCGTCCACAGCAAAGCTGGGGAGGTCTCCGGCATGGAGACCCTGGGGTGAAGGTTGATCTGATGCGCCGCGTATCGAACCGCAAACGGCCACAGAAAATGGGGGGCAGCCGCATGCATCATGGACGTACGGGCGACGTCCATGACCATGCCAATGCGGCGCTCAGCAATCCCATTTTGCTGTGGAGAGTCCGGAAGCGTGAAGGTCTGGCGGATGCCTCGTGCACGACAGTAGGCTCGCATAAGGCCAGAGGAGAACTCTCCACCTCTGTCAGAGTGCAGACGCAGAACAGGAAAGTCCGAGCCAAAGCTCTGCCTGAGCTGGAGACGAGCTGCGCGGATCCAGTCGATCAACACCTCAGTGACATCACCCTTGCTGCGCAAGGGGAAGACTGTGGTGTAACGCGAGTAGTCATCAACCACCAGCAGGAAGTAGCGCTCGTGACCCTGTCCACGGACGCGGGCCGGGCCCCACACGTCCATGTGAAGCGTCTGCAGCGGTGCCTCTGTCGGAGGAAACTGGGAGGAGTGAGGGGCAGCACGCTGCCGCCCCTCGACACAGGGGACGCAGGTAGGGCCAGGCCCCGGAGGAAGGGGAGGGAGGGACCGGGGAAGACCAGAGACAAGGACACGGGAGGCCATGCCTCGGAGACGAAGCAGGGAGGGGTGACCAAGGCGGTGGTGCCAGAGGAGAGTCTCGTGAGACAGGAGGCGATACGAACAGGGGGCAGACTCAGGACCAGACCTGGACGCTGCAGCAAACACCTGACCTGACGCAGCTACCTGACCAGACGCAGTGACTGGAGGAGACGCAGTGGTCAGTGTGTACAGGCTCGACCCCGGCCGACGTGTAAACGTGGCCAGGTGTCGGCCTGTCCGAGCGTCCGTGCAGTGGGTCACCCGCTAACTCGCAGGAGTGAACTGGTGAACCCCCGCATCCTGTAGGTCAGCACCACTCACCAAGTTCGTAGAGAACGAGGGGAGGTAAAGACCAGACAGGGTGCCAGAGGGGGCCGCCGGACACGGGAGGACAGTGGAGAAGTGAGCAAGGACAGGACCCCCAGAGGGGTCTGCCAGAGAGACTGCAACTGGCCGGCCAAGCGGCGTGAGTGTGGTGCGGTCTCGAAAGAAGGAGCGAGAAGCCCCCGAGTCAAGGGTGAAGGTGTGGAAGGCCGAAGCCGACGCAGTACCTGAGAGAGCAGACTCACCAGCACCTGAGGGAGCAGACGCACGAGCACCTAGAGCAGCAGCCTCGCTAGCACCTAGAGCAGCAGCCTCACCAGTACCTAGAGCAGCAGTCTCAATGCCCGGGTCGGGCGGAAAACACCGGTAACAGTCACCCTCATCACTAATAGTCACAGCATACATGGCAGCAAGAATAGCATCAAAGTCAAGGTCAAAGACAGCTACACCCGCCCTAGACAGCTCGCCCCAGCGGGGGATCTCAGTGGCCTCAGGGAACTGGTGACGCCAAGCGTCCGTCAGGCGGCCAAAGCAGCGCTGGGTGGAGTGCGCACCCCAGCACTGCTCACCCGCGCGGTCGCCAGTGCGTAGGACGTAGGTGCACGGACCAGTACCCCCACCCCGCTGGCGTGCAGCGTACCACTCACGGAGCTGCTGAGGGGGGGGGATGTCACGAGTGCGCTGCTGCTGCTGCTGCTGCTGCTGCTGCTGGCGCTGACCACCACCGGAGCCGACCCTCTGCGCAGCACCACCCCGACCAGCTCCACCTCCTCCGCCGCCGCCTCCTCCACCGCCGCCACCTCCGCCACCTCCGCCCCCACCGCCACCGCCGCCGCCGCCTCCGCCTCCACTGCCGCCACCGACACCTCCACCCCCGCCACCACTCCCACCACCACCCCCACCCCCTCCACTGCCTCCACCGCCACCCCCGCCACCCCCGCCAGCCCCTCCAGCACCCTTGCCCCCCTTGCCCTTGCCGGTGCGGCGTCTCCCGCTCGGGGCAAACGCAGCGCCGACCGACTCGAAACCAACGAGGTCGGCCGCAGCAGCAGAGGCAACAGAGGGCAAAAGGGGGGAGGGGGAACACCCCTAAAAGACGGGGGTGCGAGGGTCACCACGAGAGGCTCCTACAGCGACTATGCTCTTCTCCGCTGCTAGGAGGGCCTCCTCGAGGAGGTCAACGGTGAGAGTGGTGGGGCAAACTGAGAGGAAGTGGTCCCTGACTACGCGAAGGGAGTCAGGGAGCCGGGTGACTATGTAGTAGAGGGTGATGTACATGGGGGGGGGGGTTCTTGGCGCAGAACTCAGCAGGAAGCGCAGCGCGGTAGCGAGTGTCACTAGTGCGGAGGTGCGTAATGAGGTCAGCGACTGTGGGAAAGGCAGCAAGGTCAGGGAAGAGGTACGGTAGCATGAGGCGGCTCAGTGCAGCAGTGGCAGGGGAGGAGTAGCGCGCAACTACAGCGGCGTACAAGGTCTGAGCACTCTTGTACTGGCTAAAGTGCGCACGCTCAGAGGTAGGCAGGTGGCGACGCACAGCAAGACGTGCAGCAGCATTGCGTGTGGCCCACTGTGAGCGAACAGTGGCGTCGGCATCAGCAGCAGGGGCAGGAGAGGCACCAGAGGTGAGGTCAAAGAGGGAGAGACCGTCTGCCCTATCGCACTGTAGGAAAAGCTGCAGGTCATCTACCCAGACGTCAAAGTCAATGGCCCGACCCTCAGCGTCAAAAGCGAGGACACTAGAGGTAGCCATGACGGCAGTAGACTAGCAGTGCGAACAGTAGGGTAAGGGCAGTGCAGTGACAGAGGCGCTGCTCTTACCGGACAGGGCGGCTCGGGTGGCTCGGCGGCTCGGCGGCTCGGCAACTCGGCGGCTCGGGCGGCTCGGGCTGCTCGGCGGTACAGCGGCTCGGCAGCAACAGCGGCTCGGTGACGCGGCGGCGCGGGCGGCTCGGGCGGCTCGGCGGTACGGCGGCTCGGCAGCAACTGCAGCGCGGCGGCTCGGCGACCCGGCGGCTCGGCCGGCTCAGGTGGCGCGGCAGCTCGGGCGGCTCGGGTGGATCGGGCGGCTCAACAGCAGCTCGGCGGCGCCGGCGGCTCGGTGGTGACGGCGGGGCCGCGTGGGGACGGCGGCGGGGCCGGGTGGAGCGGCGGCGGGGCCGGGTGGAGCGGCGTCGGGGCCAGGTGGAGCGGCGGCGGGGCCAGTAGAGGCGGCGCCGGGGCCAGGAAGGGCAGCTCCGGGGCCGCAGGGGTAGGCGACGGGGCCAGCAGAGGTGGCGCCGAGGCAGGGAAGGGCGGCGCCGGGGCCGCAGGGGTAGGTGACGGAGCCGCTAGGGCGGCTAGGAGAGGCCGCGAGGGCGGCTTGAAGAGGCCGCGAGGGCGGCTTGAAAGGGCCGCGAGGGCGGCTTGAAGAGGCCGCGAGGGCGGCTTGAAAGGGCCGCGAGGGCGGCGCGACGCGACGGAGCCGCGAGGGCGGCGGATCGGGGCCGCGAGGGCGGCGCGACGCGGTCGCTAGGGGGGCGCGACAGGAAGGGGCCGTGAGGGCGACGCGACGGGGCCGCAAGCGCGACGCGACGGGGCCGCTAAGGCGGCGCGACAGGGTCGAGAGAGGGGAGCGCGACTCGGGCAGTGTAGAGTGCGCTCCGGGCAGGAAAAAAAAAAGTGTGGTGGCCCTAGGAACAGTTCCCACAGGGGAACCTGCTCTGATACCATGAGAAACTGAACGAGAATGAATTGACTAAGGGAAAGTTTGGTACAAATGCAAACCCTAGAAAACTGTACCCCATATGTGCTACCCCACTATAGCCTACAGTAGCTATGTCATGTAAATCTGACACTTAGAAGGAGTGGTATGAAGCACAGGCCCACAGACTAGCGGTGATGCGTTATCGACAGACTTGTTTAGACGGGGCGACGTTGCAGCGTTCAGGCCTATGTGTTGCGCGACTTGGTGAATCCGTTGTGGTATGGTGTTGGATTGGGCTCCATTCTTGCACGGACATTCAACAATGTGCTTGGAAGGAGTGGTATGAAGCACGGGCCCAACGCACTAGCGGTGATGCGTTATCGTCAGCCTTGTTTAGACGGGGCGACGTTGCAGCGTTCAGGCCTATGCGTTGCGCGACATGGTGAATCCGTTGTGGTATGGTGTTGGATTGGGCTCCATTCTTGCACGGACATTCAACAAGGTGCTTGGAAGGAGTGGTATGGAGCACAGGCCCAACGCACTAGCGTTGATGCGTTATCGACAGGCTTGTTTAAACAGGGCGACGATGCCAGAATCAAGAGATTGGTTTGCATCAGACGTTGAAACCGTTGTGGTATTGTATTGGATTGGGCTCCATTCTTGCATCTTCATTCAGCACGGTGCGTTTAGGTCCACTAAACCTCGTGAGAAGTGACGATAAACATATTCAGTACATGCAACAATCATACGTTAGGGCACGGAGTTCTTGGGTGCTTCCCGTATGTTTCCAGACCATAGTGGAGAACTTGGAGGGTTTGTAAACATTACCATTGTCAAGTAGGGGTTGTTCTTTAGCAGGCCTTGAAGTATGAGTGTTTAATAATTATCAATGACTTGAGTCTCTATTTAAAATGTAACTACACCCTATCATTACCTGGTTTGGTTTAAGGATCTAGAGGTGCGCACCACTTTGGGCTCACCTACGTGATTGGGATTCCCCCCCTATAGCGATTCTCGAAAGAATCACAGCACCAAACGGATCTCTTCCCGCTCTTCCTCATCCCCCTTGACTCTCACGCACGGTTCAAAAACCCAAGTTTTTGAATCAAGAGGCACGTACTTCTCACCGTACGCACACACACGACCAACCGTCTTAAACTCCACTGCATATGCCTCTGCTCACGACGTGGTCGCTCTTAACAGAGGCGACACGCCTTGTAGGAAAGGAGAATGCCGTGTTGTAGGCGGTCAGTATCGTGCCGTGTCACTGCCTCGCTGCTCAACCATCGTTAGCCAGTCCCTACCATTAGCGCCATGATCAAGTGCCATTCGTGCAGTGATACAAGCCGCCATGGACGGTTCGTGCTTTGGCGATGACCGTGTTGCAGTCACAGCCTTCTTTGACGGTGAACTTAATGCGCTCACAAGCTTCAAGCAGGCTAGTTGCTTCATAGGCCATTTCTCGACTCTTAGACGGATCCATAACACATGGGCTCTTTGCCAGGCGTTGTCTGAAAGTTTTGCAACAGATGGTTCCCCAACGCCCAAGTTTATGGCGGTCATAAGTCACGGCAGGCCCCTTGTCAAGGGCGTTCCGCCGTAGCAAGGCCCTCGCGATCTGCACCGTCCGCCGGTCTACACGCTCTGCTATTCATCCACGACATTCTGTCGGACGCTCCAGATGCTCCCGCTTCACCTACAGCGTCTAACACATCCAACTCCGTCAGTGCAAGCGGTCCTCCTTGCGTGCCTGAAGCTGACGTTGACAAAACTCCCTCGGCTGTGAGCGAGGGGGCTCCTGAAGATGAACATCAACCACCACCAGGAACACCTGCAGCTGACACGAGTGACCATCCTGATAGCCGGCCTGAAGGAAGTCGTGCCGCGGTGCCGACAATACTCTCCGGACAGAGCAATGCCACGCCCCTCAATCTGCTCGCTTTGAAGCTGCTGCATTTCGTTCGGCGCGTGAATGGAGGAATGGGAATGGCGGAGGTTGACATCAACGGCCTGCTTCAGCTCGTGGTAGACCCGGCCTTGCGCCTCTTGTGACCTCGGAGCTCCGAAACTGTAAGGATCTGGAGCGGTTCGAGATGGAGCGCTTGGCAGGGCTCAATCGCGGATGGTTGGTGGCGACCTTCGAGATTGCCGGTCATCCACCACAGTGCTTGCTCTCCCAAAACTCAGCTCAGGTAAGCTGACTCTGAATTCTTGGGTGTGAAATGCCGATGAGGCAAACAGGGTTTGCGTGTATGAAGTTATCGTTGTATTAACCGTACGCCCACCTACACCGCCACTAACCATGCCCCTCATCTCACCTGCGTTCGCCACCGTACACCAGGCATTCGCTGAAATGTTTGGGCATCCCAACAACGCGCCCAGCTTCAAGCTCAAGGCGCGTGTTGATGAGGACCCTAACACACTCGGCTGTCGCTATACCACGCCTGAAACAGGAACGTGGTGGAATGATGCTCAGGTAAGGAAATACCATGTTGCCACCCCAAACCCAATCCTTGCTCATGCCTCCATCGCTGGGCTGATGTGTCTGGAGCATCGTGAGTGTTTGACCGTGTGTCCATTGCCGCTTTGTCGTGCATTGCAGGATCACTTAGGATGGTCCGAAGTTGTGGGGGGGATCATCCTATATTCGGATGTGACACACATGAGCAACAACGGCCAGAAGAAGGCGTGGTCGTTCATGATGACGCTGGCCAGCATCTCCCAGGCCAAGCGATGGGGGAAAGCCGGGCACACGCTACTTGCCCTCCTTCCTATCCCCCCGTCTGCAATGCCTGCTGTGGAGAAGGTGATGCTCTTCCAGCGATGCGTCATCACCGTGCTGCAGCCGCTTCTTGATGGCATGGAAAGGTGCGCACTTGGTTTGCATCTTGCTATCACCCAATCACTTGCATAGTATGCAAAGCGTCTCTGTATGTAAAATGCCCCTTTGCCCCTCCTCGTTCCTCCCTAAAAGCCGTCCTCCGAATTCCTGTTGCCACTCTACCTGTTCCTTGCAGCGGGTTCCGTCTCAGGGACCCTTTCGGTGATTGGCAAACCGTACGGCCCCTGCTGTACTCCTGGGTGTGCGACTACCCCGAGAGCGGCAAGATCAGTTGCACACTCTTGCATGGATCGCGGATGCCGTGCAGCATCTGCTATGCTGCAAAGGTGAGGTTACATGCCATGTGCACGCATTCAAATACATTGCTGTTTGAGGGTCTCCTGATAGAACCCATATAGTTACCACCCTTACCTTTGTATCCCATCCCTCACCCTCGTGCTACACCAGGAGCATCTGGTTGCTGTCAAGGCACGGAAGACGCCACGCACGCCTGAACAGCAGCAATGGATCGTTAACGAGGCGGCTGGGACGACAACTAGCCAGGACAACCCGTGCAAGACCTACTCTACCTACCCTATTGAGGTGAGTGACCTGTTTCCGCGGCTACTGTTTAGTCTATGCACTCTTCACCGTCATGAATTGCCATATGTTCTCTGCCCCATTGAACTCACCCCACATGTGGTGTAGGTTAGCTATCCACCCTCACAAGTACATTTCTCCTACATTCCAAACCACATCCCCATTTCCAGTGCGTGCTCTGGAAGTGGGATGTCCCAGGGACCGCGTGGAGCAATCCCTACCTCGTGGCCATGCCTGACATCATGCACCAGGCGGACCTGGGCATCATGAGCCACATTGTGGCTGTCGTGCGCAAGATGAAGAAGCGGCATGTGAAGCAGATGGACAGGTCAGTGTTTTGGGGATTGGATTCGTTGCTCTTGGCCACATTTACTCAAAGCATAAGTACTGTCCTCTTACTGACATGTTTCTGCCCTTGTGCCACCGTTGAACTGATGTGTATGGGCGGTCGCCTGTTACTCATTCGCGACCGCACGCGCCTGTCACTCATTCGCAACCGCACGCGCCTGAATCACATGCACCTGCCGGAGAGCACCTACTTAGAGCTTGGAGCATGTGTCGCGGCCTATGAGCACAGGGCCGTCATACAGGTATGAAAGCCTTGAATGTTATCGTCTTGTGTGATAGGCTGCACCCGATACACACAGCAACCCGAATCCATGTTAAACACACACACCCTGCTCCCTGCCCCCTCCTCCATTCCCTGTTGCTTGTCGTGGCCTAAACCCTCAACCATTCTGCTCATGTTGCCACTCTTTGTCCCTACTCCTCACACCATCTGTGCTCACCCTCCCCTTTGCTGCTATCCACAATCTTTGCAGGTCATGGTGTTTGTTTTTGCCGGCCTGCTTCGCCAGCCCCAGATGGATGCCGTTTGTGCCTATCTTGGCTGGTACCTCTTGTGTTCCCAGCCACAGGGGCACACTGAGCGGTCCCTCCGGGAGCTGAAGAAGATGACCTCCCGGTACCAATACCACGCATGTAAACCCCTGTGCATGGGATGAATGCTTGGCTACTGTAAATGGCTCTTGTAGTAGGCAATCTTGTGAGGATGTTTCTGCTAAACTTTGATAGGAAAGGATCAGGAATAGGAAAGCCATATGAATAAGTAGACTCTGATGTGATTGCATGTGTTATCATCTCCCGCTCCCATCAGGCTCATTGAGCAGTTGCAGGCTGCCTTTCCAAAGCAGCCATCCTCTTGGTGCCTTGTGAAAACACATCTCATGTCACACTACATCGACTCCATACGTCGCGCGGGTCATGTGACTGAATTCAGCACCAACATGTTTGAGTACTTGCACGGACCGTTGGTAAAGAGGATCTACAGTCGGTCCAACAAGCGCAATGTAGATGGGCAGATCATGAAGTTCTATGCTAGGCGCATTCCGGATGTGGTGCCGGTGGATGATCCTGCTGGCGGAGACACCGCCATGCGGCAGGTAAATCTGTTTAGAGCTTGAATTGCATGGATATGAATGCAGAATGTAATAATATCAATAGCATATGTTGACAGGCAATTGAGACCGACACACGGACTCTTACCAAGGAGTCATACTTCCTCCCTGTGGAGTTACCATAAGAACCCACCTCCACCAACTGGTTTGCAAGGTTGTGAGCCAAGCAACACCCTAGTGCCCAAGCTGCCCTCAAGGATGCGATTATGCGTTATGCAGGATGTGTCACCAAGATTCGAGCAAGTAGTTGAAAGTTTATCCAATCAACCATCATTTGGTTGGCTCGTATCACACATGACTAACATCAATTGTTATGCAGGCCCATGCATTGCTGGCAATCCCTGCAGCAGACGACGCCAGCTTCTCAAGAGTTTCTCACTTCGTTGGAGCGACCCCTGACTATTTTGAGAGGCCATGGTACTCGAATGTTGCAGTGCAGGGTGTAAGGTATGGTCGGAGAGAGGAGTGGTATGCAAGGTTGCTTCTGTTGTTCCATACAAAAATATGTGGAGAGAGGGAGGAGCTGGCTTATGCTAGATATTAAAATGCAAGCGGAGAGGATGCTGCAACAGGATGCCTTCGCCTCAAGTGGACGACAGGAATGTACGCGTACTCCGTGATTCCGATTGTACACGTCAAAGTGGTGAAGGCATTCCATCTGGACAGTACCTATCTCCTTAATAAGTCTCAGATGTGATGCATTTATCTTGTAGTAAAATGACCAGCCTAGTTTTCCAGCAGTCACATTTTACAGAAGCCAAGGCTAAGAAAACCAATTACAAATTGATAACAGATTTGGCACGCTCCAAATAAACGACAATGTACCGGAGTCGCGGATTCGATTTCGACTCCGACAAACAAACGCGGTCCGATTTCATCCCGTGATTGGTCGCGATTTCGTTTCGGAACTTCGCCAACCAAAACACCTGAACTGTACCCCCCTTCGAATCCCTTTCAAAAACCAAGGTTTTTTGTGATGTTCACATCGTCTCCCGGTCGCATGGAGAGGGCAGCTAGCTCCTTCTCCAACACAATTACCATCGGCAGCGTGTTGGGCTGAATCACGTCGCGCAGTAGCTTCCACGCCTTCGGTCCCGAATCATCGAGTCCCACCAAATCCTTGATGTGCTGGAACATGTCATTGTTGACCGATTGAAGGATAAGGTCATACAGCACCGCGCTCTTCTCGGTCCACCGAACGCGAGCATCTCCTTCCTCTGGCATCTTCTCTTCTCCCATAGCAATTTTCAGCAGCTTGTAGCGCTTGAATGCACTCCGCATCCGCCTGCTCCATTCCTCATAGTTGGAGCCATCCAAAGCCTCAATCTTCGATGGTGGCGGCTCACTCCTCTTCTCAGCTGCATCTCCACTCCCTTGACTCATCGCCTCTTCTCCCAATCACAAATTTCAGCTCCCCCCTTTCTGTCCACACCGAAGTTCCACAATATTTTCACAAGTGTCGGCACCAACGAAATTTCGGCAGAGTTTCCCCTTAGCGGAAGTCACATGCAACATCCAAAACTCCACTTAAGCACGCCCACAGGCCACGGTGGGTCTAGGAGGGTCTTCACACCTCAGTAGACTCTTCATAAAGTCCTCAATCAGCTCTGATACCACTTGTTAGAGACTAAGGACGAGGTCTACGAAGATTAGGGGCCGAAATTTCTCAAAAACCGCTGGCTCAGAAATCTGGACAGAACTGTCGACTTCACAAGAAACGCGGTCGACGAAAATTGCACCGTTGAAACTTCAACAATTTTAAAAATGTTGTAGCTCTAGTCCGTGGCTACAATTCTCAATTTGAATCGTACCGAAAGGTGAAGTAAAACTTGAGTTATGGATTTCGGCGCACTAGGGGGTAAGCTGCCACATAAACTTAAGTCAATCACAATTAACTCATGAGTTCACACAAGAAAGTTGGAGTAGATAGAAACCATGTAGGAGGGGACGAGAGGGAAGGTCCCAAGAGAGTCCCCAACCAAGGAAACCCCATACCACATAATTTCCCTCCCTATAGGCACCCCAACTTTGACCTTTGTCACTTTCCCAACCCATGCCATTCACCTCACCCAACTTGGCCACACTTCAAATATCTGCCCAAGCCAAATGATATTCACACACACTCAGAAAATCCACACCACACCAAACACAATTCTTGCGCACGCTCACACCACGCATGCAATGCACAAACATATGATGGGAGGCAGACAGACGTAAATGCAAATGATAGCATCACATAACATCAAGGAGCAGGACGCCGAGCAGCTGGGCTTCGAGTAGCAGGGCGTCGACTTGGTGAAGCCGACATCGGGTAGCCGACTCGGTGTGATTGGCTGACTGGTGTACTGGTCGATGTGGAGTTGGTCGACGTGGAGTTGGTCGACCAGGAGTGTCGTCTACCTAGAGCTGGTCGACCAAGGGAGTGGTCAACCTGGAGAGGTCAACTGGAGGTGGCCGTCGACTTGGGAGGTCAACGGGCACATACAGAAGCAGCTGGTCGATGTGGTTGCCCAGTCGACCAGGTTACCTGGGTGACGAGGTGCTGCGGAGGCGCGCGAGGGTCGCCTGGGTGGCTTTTGCGAGGCCGACCTCGGGGGTGGCATCCTGAGGTCGACGTGGCTGGTGGGCGCAGTCACTGGCGTGGAGTCGACCTGGGCGTCTGCGCTGTGCATGTGACACGAAAGAATGCACCAACCAGCTGCGCGCACCTACGAAGCAGGCGCACCATTGTCCTTCGGGTGCAACGCTGTGTAGCCGATTTGCTGCAGCGTTGGCACACCGTGGACTTGCAACGTTGGCAAGCCGCGACTTTGCTCTGCTGGAGCGCGGTCGACCAAGTCGTGCTGGCACGCGGTCGACCGTGGTGCGCTGGAAGTCGACCAGCAGCTTTGCTAGGTCTGATGTAGCCTTGCATGCCAAATTTGTTGCAATCATTCTAAATCCTTGTTCTCAACTTTTGCTAGTGAAGCTCTTGCGGTTTTGCTCCGTGAATGCATAAGTGCTGGAGAACAACTAAGGAACGAGCGCAGAGATCACACGAGCACTCGTGCCTAGCCCGTAGTCTAGCTCCCGTTGCTGAAGATATCTCTGCATGGTGCGGTGAGCGTGGACGGCACACGACTTACCTTTCAGTCAGGTCGACGCTGTAGTCACTTACCTAATTTGTGTTTGTAGGCCGGCAGCTGTGCGGTAGTCACTATGGTAGTCGCCATAGTTGACACGGGGGTGGTGGATACCCTGGAGGCATGGCTGGAGGACTCGAGGAGACGCCATGAGGCGCGCAAGTACGGGGGCATCCCCTTGGCGGTCGTCGAGGCTGGCATCCGCGCCGTGTGGGCAACGGAGCACCTTTCTCGGCCTGCTTCTCCTCGACCGGTGAACAACGTGGGCGTCAACGCCGGGGGTGACCAAGTCGGCAGCAGTACGGGAGGCACGTCGTGGCAGCATGGTGTGATTCATGCCGATGAAGTCGGCGGCGTTCAGGAGCAAGGGATGCAGTCGTCGGCGGCTGCAGGCTCCTCACAGGGCGACGTCGGAGGATGTCGAAGCGGTTTGTCGCCGATGTCGGCGACCCACGTGACTGCGGGCGAAATTGCACCAAGCTACGGCTACTTCAAGTTCATGCCGGATAGGATCTCGGTCACCTCCCTGCTGGTCGGTCGCCCCGACATACTCACGTGGAAGGAAGCCATCGAGCCCCAGCTGGAGATGGCCGGGCTGATCGGCTTTGCCCGCGGCACCGTGGCGACACCGGAGGAGATCTACCCCGACTTGCGAGCGGAGTTTCGCGCTGTGCAGCTGCTGACCTTCACGATCATCTCGCGGTGCTACATGCCAGGCGTGCAGATCGCCTTGAAGTGGTGTAGAGAGTACCTCGACGCCGGCCACCAGGCATGGCGCTTCATTGAGTCGACGTAACAAGTCACCGACGACTTGTTCATCGCCCAGCTTGAGGGGCAGATGACGCACCTGTGTATGGGCGACTAGGAGACGGCGACCGACTACTACAACCGAGCTCAGCGAATTCTTGCCACCATTAGGATGGCCGGCATGCAGTACTCGACGACATTGTACGTCACCCACGTCATGCAGGGACTCCCGAGCAGCTACAACCTGATAAAGCGACTGTCGATGGCACTGAGCACGCAGGCGTTGCTCAACGAGGACACCTTGACCTCGTACATCCTGCAGGACGAGGCGATGCAGGAGGCTGAGCGGTCCCTGGAGCTCTTGGCGCAGGTGAACTACGTCGCCCCGGCGAAGCAAGGTGGTTGGCCGGGGTAGCGTGGGCAGTCTGGCGGCGGTGGTAGCAGCGGGTGGAAGTCGACCAAGGACGCCGACAAGAAGTCGGCCAAGGACAGCGGTCGAGGAGGCGGAAGTGGACGTCGGGAGTGCCGGCTGTGCGGCAACCCCGATCACCTTTCCTTCGAGTGCCGTGACCGCATTGATTCCGATGACAATAACGCCAAGGGAGGTCGCGGGAGGTCTGGCAGTCGTCGTCCTCGTCGAGGAGGAAACCAGCCGCGCAAGGAGAAGCAGTCAAACAAGTCGACATCGGCGAAGGACGCCGACTCCTCTGCTGGCGGCAAGGGGCGAGACGACAAGGCGGCGTCGTGCTCGCTGGTCGGCGTCGTGGAGCCGACCATCTCGCTGGCCCCGGATGCCGGCGAGGACTTCCAGGTGGTGGCGGTAGCTATGCAGGCGAACGCGGCGGTGGTCCTGCTCGACAGCAACACCAAATGACTTTTGAGTCGACTCAAAAGTCACCACAAGACAACTGATGCAGCTCTGAAGGGATGCGAGGTTGGAAGAGCTCGCATTGGCTGCATCGTTCCCCTCCGTCTCCCCGATTGGTTCAGCTCCCAGTCTAAGGATGGAGATGGAGCATCTGCGGAACCAGCTAAGTGCCGTCACGCGCAGCTATGAGGGGTTCTGTGTGGAGCTAGAAGCGGCAGAGCTGGAGTTTGACTGTGAGATGGAGAAGATTCGCAGAATTGATGGGGATGTGGCTGCTGAAGGTGGTGTTGAAGCGAGGGAGTTTGGTCAAGAAGTTTCCGGCCATTGCGAATATCCGTCAAGTAGTGGTGATTGTCATGGTAGTGGGGCAGGTTCTAGCAGCCATAAAGGTCAAGGCATTCACACACTTCAAGCGGAAACCAAAAATCATGAGTCAGAAATACGTCGGTCCAAAAATTGTAAATAATACGACTTTGACATGATGGTCAAAACCAGCGTCATTTACTGCTCGCACCACGTGATGGGGATGAAGGAGGCCTTCGTCGACTTGGAGCCGAGCGGCGACGTGAAGCACGTGCGCGGCTTCAACGGGGCGCTGCAGGACGTTCAGGGCCGCGGCACTGTCGCTCTGCAAGGGGAGGCCGGGAAGCAGGTGCTCATCCCTGATGTGCTCTACGTTCCGGGCGTGCGCGCGAATCTACTTTCGACCGGGCAGCTGAAGGAGAATCGCGTGAAGCTGCAAGAGGACGGCGACGGGATGCTGCTCGTCTTGGCGGCGGGAGAGGTGCTCGGCCGGGCGACGTACACCGGGTGTGTCCTCTGCACCGACCAACGTCCCTGCTCGACAAGGCCGACGTCGCCCACGACGGAGGTCGTGGCCCTGCGGGCGATCGTCTCGGCGACGAAGTCGACCACGGACAGGCTGCATGCGAGGCTTGCGCAAGTCAGCATGGACACCATACGGAGCTTGGCAAAGCACAAGGTCGCCACTGGGCTGGACCTCCAGTCGGCGTCGGGCGCCGACTCACCGTGTGTCTCGTGCATCGGCGGGAAGCTGGCGCGGCACACCTTCCCCGACCAGGGCTCCGACGCGGTCGACGTTCTGGCTGTCGTGCACATCAACATGTGTGGGTCTTTCCGCGTGGCTGCCAAGGACGGCAGCATGTACTTTTTCCAGCTGAAGGACCGCAAGACCCGCTACGTGTAGGTGAGGCCGGTCGCAAGGAATTTGGATGCCCTGCAGGAGTTTGTGCGGTGGCTGGTGGTGGTTGATCGACAGACAAAGAAGTCGGTGCTGATGTCAGAATGTGATGTTTGTGTAGCCTGCAGTGGGGTACTCTGTAGCGAGTACAGCCCGGATTAGGGTTTGCTATATGTACTCAACTGCATGCTAGTGAAAAGCACTCTTTCTTGATTCTGATTTCTGCCTAGCCTTTCAACATGGTATCAGAGCAGGTCGACCCTCCTGGGTCGATCCTGTGGGTGGTCCCGCCCAATGCTTCCGCTGCGGTTTCCTGCTGTCCCCTGCCTGCAGCGCGCTCCGGGCGCGCGGCGATTTTTCATCCCGCTGCGCGCTCGGGGCGCGCGGCGGTTTCCTGCCCTGTCGAACCGCGCGTCGCCCCCCGTCGCCCGTTGCGGAGCCCCCGGGGACCCGCGCGTCGCCCCCCGTCGCCCGACGCGGCCCGCGCGACCTGCGCCAGGCCCGCGCGCGGCCCGTACGGGCTGCGCCAGGCCCGCGCGCGGCCCGTACGGGCTGCGGCAGGCCCGCGCGCTGCCTGTACGGGCTGCGCCAGGCCCGCGCGCGGCCCGGGCAGCCCGCGCGCGGTTCGTCCCCCGAGCTTCTGGCCGCGCCCCATCCCCGCTGCTGCCCGCGCTCCTGTGTTAGGGTTTCGGGGTGGAGAGTATGGGGTTGACAGGTGTGTGCGGCCTTCCCTGCTCCTCCTCCTCCTCCGTCTCCCGCTGCTACAGCTGCCGCTGAGGGGGGTGGATGTGTGGGAGCCGTTGGAGTGGTACGAGGGGGGTGGCGTGTGAGGAGTGCTAGGGGCACAGCAGGGGGTGTGTGACAGGGGTGTGGGACAGCTGGGAGAAGTTGAGTGGAGGCAGTCGTCTTGTCGTCCGCAGCGCCTGAAGTCTAGAGAGCCATGACCCCCTGTGGCCTGAGTAGTCCGGGGCTCTGCACCCGGTAGCCACAGTGTGAGCACTCCTAGTAGTCCAGAGAGCCACGACCCCCTGTGGCCTGAGTAGTCCGGGGCTTTGCGCCCGGTAGCCACACTGTGAGCACTCCTGGGAGCACAGTGAGCCAGCCGCGCCTGTCGCCGTGTATCCCGGGTTTAGCCTGGTAGCGTCAGTGCTGCGCCCTCCTGTTGCCCGTGTGCCTGCAGCTTCAGCCGTCGCCTCTCATCTTCTCGCCCTCCACAGTTTCTCCTCCTCCTCACTTGCCCTCTGTGATAGCCTCTAGCTTTGCTTATCCTTGTGAACTACTGCACTGCCTGCTTGTTGTGTTGATTGTACCCCACTTTGACTATGGGGGTGTGTCAGAATGTGATGTTTGTGTAGCCTGCAGTGGGGTACTCTGTAGCGAGTACAGCCCGGATTAGGGTTTGCTATATGTACTCAACTACATGCTAGTGAAAAGCACTCTTTCTTGATTCTGATTTCTGCCTAGCCTTTCAACAGTTGATGCTGCGTACTGACCGGGGAGGGGAGTTCCTCGGAAAGCAGTTCACCGACTTCGTCAACAACAAGGGGATCCTTCACGACCTGACCTGCCCGTACACCCCGAAGCAGAAAGGCATGGCGGAGCGAGAGATGAGGACGGTGGTGGAGTCGGTGCGGACGATGCTGCTGCACATGGGTGTGCAGCAACACTGGTGGCACCTTGCTCTGCGGAAGGCCGTTTGGGTCCGCAACTGCATTGAGAGGTCGACACTACCGCCGGGGACGATGCCGTGCCAGCTGCTGACCGGGAAGAAGACCGACTTGTCGCTGGCGCGGGTGTGGGGCTGCATGGCGCAGTTCTTGGTCCTCGAGCAGCAGCGTGGTGGGAAGCTGAAGCCGAAGGCCAAATGGGGCCTTCATCTCGGCGTGTCGGAGGAGAGCAAGGGTTGGGAGCTCCTCAACATCGCCGACAACCGGGTGGTCACCACGTCGGACGTGGTATTATACGAAAACATGTTGCTGGGGGTGTAGAAGTTGGAGCACGGGCCGGCCTCAGGACGGACACTGACCACCCCGCCGACAGTCATCTCGACGGCGACACTGCGTCTGCTCGCCGAGGTCGGTGAGCGGGCTGATGAGGACGCCGAGGTTGCCCGTCCTTCTTCCCCTCCCCCTGCCCCTCCCCTCGTGGCCGACATGCGCGGGGTGACTCCGGTGTCGGCCTCCGGCGATGAGGGGAGTTGGAGACGTCGCCTTCGGCGCGGCCGGGAGCATCGCCGGTGGCCGACGTGACGAGCAGCAAGTCGACATGGGCTTGAAGTCAAATTTGGTAGGGGACGAGCATGGTGAGGAGGTGCAGCGGACTTGGGTGAAGCCGGCGAAGAAGGCACCAGCAGGACAGCATCCGACCACAGAGCAGTCGGCGACCGGACAGTCGGCAGTGGAGCCGATTGCAGGGGAGAAGTCGGTGGGGACACTGACCGTTGTGCAGCAGGACGCTGAGGGCAGCGACGAAAGTGACGATGGCGGGGACGCCGAGGAGTCCACCAACAGCGACGTGGTGGAAGTCCAGGGTGGACCACGGCGTACGGGCCGACTTTGGAGGCCGCCTGACTTCTTTGTCCTCGCTGCCTTGACCACGGTGTACAACGTGGACGACGATGACCAGGCGCACGACGATGGAGAGGACGATGAGGAGCTTCCGGAGCTCGACCCTAACATGCATGTGGACCCCAAGCACCGTTGGGACATCTCGACGATGATGGTGTCGGAGGCGTTGGCAAGTTGGAAGGGCGCGGCGGTGAAGGCCGCCATGGAGGAGGAGATCCGCAGCCTCATCAACAAAGGCACGTGGGAGCTGGTCGAACGCCCACCCGGGGTGAACATCATAGGGTTATTGACTGGTGGGTGTTGACGACGAAGTACCACATCGACGACACTGTTGAGCGCGAGAAGGCAAGGCTGGTCGTGAAGGGCTTCACGCAGGTGTATGGCGCCGACTACGACGAGACGTATTCGCTGATAAGCAGCTACGTCACGCTGAGGATCTTCCTCAGCATCGTCGCCGTCCTCAACCTCAACCTGATGCAGCTCGACATGAAGAACGCCTTCCTGCAGAGCAAGCTCGACCGGGTGCTGTACATGTACCAGCCAGACTACTTCAATGACGGGACCGGCCAGGTGTGTAAGCTGCTGAAGAGTCTTTACGGGCTGAAGCAGTCGCTGCTGCTGTGGTACAAGGCGCTCAAGGACGTGCTGGTAGGCGCTGGGTGGACAAAGAACCAAGTGGATGAGGCTCTGTACTTCAAGGTCGGCGACGACAAGGTGACCTGCTGGGTGCTGGTCTACGTCGACGACCTGCTTGCTGCTAGCAGTAGCGCCGAGATGCTGAAGGAGCTGAACGAGCTACTGGAGGCCGCCTTTGAGCTGCGCGAGATCTCGCCGGTGCAGAAGTACCTCGGGCTGGAGATCGTCCGCGACAGGTCGGCGGGGAAGCTGTGGTTGCATCAGCAGGGCTACGCCGACAAGCTACGTAGGCGGTTCATCAACAAGGAGCAGACCGGGCGCACCCCGAAGACGCCGGTCTCAGTCGAGGCCTACGCCGAGCTGACATTCGATGACGTGGAGGCCCAGGAGCGCCAAGAGGAGGAGTACCGGCAGAAGGTCGGCTCGCTACAGTTCGCGACGACGACGACGAGGCCGGACATCGCCTTCGCCTGCAGCAAGCTAGGGAGCGGCCTCACAGTAAAGAGCGACTAGCGTCGGAGCGAGGTCGACCGCTGCCTCGCCTACCTCGCCAACACCTGTGACACCGCCCTAGAGTTCGGCAGTGGACCAGAGTCGCTGGAGCTGGTCGGCTACGTGGACGCCGACGGCGCTGGTGACAAGCAGAAGAGGACGAGCACGGGAGGCTACGTGTTCATCTGCGGAGGGGCCGCAGTCTCTTGGTCGAGCCAGCGAATCAAGTGCACAACGCTGTCGTCGACCAAGTCGTAGTACGTGGCGGCCACTGAAGCCGGCAAGGAGGGATGCCACCTTCGCTTCCTCCTTGCAGATTTCCGGAAGCTAGATGCTGGGACGCCGACTGTCCTGCGTCTGGACAACAAGTTGGCCATCACAGTCGCCGAGGGCATGGGGTTGACGGTCAACCTCAAGCATATGGAGCGGCGACAGGCCTGGTTGCAGCATATGGTGAGGCGTTGGAAGTTCATGTTGAAGTACATCCCGACCACCGAGCAGCCAGCTGACTTCCTCACAAAGGCGCTGCACTATCCGGCCTTCAACCGGTGCTCCGTCGCAATCGGCCAGGTGCGCTTGGCCGACGTGGGTGGCGGTGATGATGTCGGGCAGCAGTAGGTGCCATGCCCTCTTGCATGGCTGGTGGGCGCAGTCGCTGGCGTGGAGTCGACCTGGGCGTCTGCACTGTGTACGTGACACGAAAGAATGCACCAACCAGCTGCGCGCACCTACGAAGCAGGCGCACCGTTGTCCTGCGGGTGCAACGCTGTGTAGCCGACTTGCTGCAGTGTTGGCACACCGTGATCTTGTAATGTTGGTAAGCCGCGACTTTGCTCTGCTAGAGCGCGGTCGACCAAGTCGTGCTGGCACGCGGTCGACCGTGCTGCGCTGGAAGTCGACCAGCACCACCTTCGAGGCTGAAGTATAGCCGTTTGGGAGGACCCAAGCAGGGTGCCATGGGGGTTCAGGCTGATGAGGGAGATGATGAAGAGATGGTTTTTTGCTTCTTCACACCCTTGCCTGGAGAAACAGCCACACTGGAGGAGGCACTTAATGGACCCCAGAAGGAAGAGTGGAAGGCTGCCATGGATGCGGAGTTTAATAGTCTCATTGAGAATGGGACTTGGGAGCTTGTTGAGCTACCCGAAGGGCGACGTCCCATCAGCAGCAAGTGGGTCTTCAAAGTGAAGACGGATGCTGATGGAGCACTGGAGCGGTTCAAGAGCCGCTTAGTTGCCAAAGGGTTTCAGCAGAAAGAAAAGATCGACTTTGGTGTGATCTTTGCTCCATTGAGGACTTTGCTGGCTAGCGCAGCTGTGAAGGGATGGCATGTGAAGCAGATGGATATCACCACTGCATTCCTCAATGGAATACTGTTGGAGGTTATCTACATGAAGCAGCCTGACGGCTATGATGATGGTACTGGCTGGGTGTGCAAGCTTAAGAAGGCTATCTATGGCCTTAAGCAAGCACCTAGGTGCTGGTATGAAAAGCTCGAGGAAGTGCTGCTGGCTGGAGGCTTCAAAACATCCCAAGCTGACAACAGCTTGTTCGTGCTCGGAGAGGGGGAGCAGCGGCTCTTGCTGCTGGTGTATGTCGATGACATACTGCTGTTCTCGCCTTCCATGGAGCAGATTGAAAGAGCTTAGAAGCTGCTGATGGACAGTTTCAAGTGCAAGATGCTTGGGGATGTCCATTACTACTTGGGGCTGCAGATTGAGCAAGATGTCGAGAGGAAGTGGCTGAAAATGCATCAGTCACACTACATCTCTGGCGTGATGGAGCGTTATGGTGTGACTGGGGGTCGCACTGTGATGACGCCATTTCCTGCAGGCTACAAGCTACACAAGGCAGCTGAGGAGGATGATGTGCTCGAGGATGAGCTGCAGAATGAGTACCAGTCACTCATTGGGAGTGTGATGTATGCAGCTGTGCATACGCGACCTGATGCTTCATTCGGAGTGGGGCAGCTGGCCAGAGTTGTGCAGCAGCCCACAGAGGAGCATTTGGAGGTGGCAAAGCGCATGGTGCGCTACCTTGGATCTACTGCATCTGCTGGTGTTCAGTTTTCAGCTGGAGGGCAGCTGAAGCAACCTGGAGCAGATGGGATCATGCCTGGAACCTTGAAGCTGTCGTGCTTCACCGACGCTACATGGGCCTCGTAGGATGAGGATCAGTCATCCGTGGGTGGCTATGTGTGCATGGTCGGAGGAGGACCAGTGAGTTGGAGGTCCAAGAAGCAGAGTGAAATTGCTCAGTCTTCAGCAGAGGCAGAGTACATGGCAATGTATCATGCCATTAAGGAGATTGTGCTCCTGAGGAAGCTGCTGGAGGACATGGGAGCTGAACAAGAGCGACCTACACCACTTTACTCTGATAGCGAGAGTGCTATTGCTATGGCCACTAATCCTATCCTGAATGGGCTGAACAAGCACATGAAGGTTAAGTGGCACTGGGTGATGTTGGTGCAACCCTACGGTTTGCACTCGGCTTGTTGTCCGTGTGCGTGAATGTGTGTGTGTATGGAATGGTATGAGGGCATGGGATAATATATATTTCATGCTTATAATTGTGTGTGAATGTTGAGTCATGATGTCGAGTGTGTGTGTCGAGTCAATAGCGAGTTATCGCTAGACGCGTGTTACGCGGTCGTTTGTGTCTCGCGCGCGGTTTCTATTTTGTCGTGCGCGGTTTCTATTTTGTCCTGTGTCGAACGTTCGGCGTGTCGCAGGTGTGTGCAGCAGACCCATCAAGAACTCAAGGATGAGTTTGTGATGAAGAGCCCGAGCCTTGGTGTCAAGCCTCAAGTGATTTCGAAGCTCGCCAAAAAGGGTACACCTCAAGATATTGAAGATAGTTACATTACTTTGTGTAGTGTAACATTTCACTTGGTGTAGGCCCTAGTGAAGGGTAGTTTCGAGACCCTTCGTGGTTGGGGACAGTGTGGCACTGTTCCACATCACTGTACCTCGGCTCTTGGGGTTTGTAGGAGCTGGGAGTCATTCCCAACTCGTAACTCTTCCTATCTTGTGTTCTAAGACTATAGTGGCTGCCATAGTACCGTTCGTTCAAACCGACGCTGTGTCGTCAATTCTTGATCAAATCGTGCAATCTAAATTGCTAATTATAGACGACGTGAAGACGCTCCAGATCCAATTTGAATCAAGTCATTTGCAGCTGTGAGCAGAACGCTATCAACGTTTGAAGCCGCTGTGCAGAAATCCGTCTGTGCTCTCTATCTTTCGTTTTAGGCACATTCAAGCCTATTGTGACTATAACAAGTGGTATCAGAGCCCCTTGGAGCAGTTTCGACAATGTCTGGACCTGAGGAAAGGGGTGGCAGAGGTGCTGGTGGCAGTGGAGAAGCTCAAGCTCAAGGCCAACCCCGTGATTCAGCCATGGCGCCCATGCAACCAAGTCTTGGCCCACCTAGGGATGAGCCTAGGGTGTTTGGGCTTGACAAGTTCAACGGTGACAACTTTGCTGAATGGTCCTTCAAGATGGAGAACATCTTTGACCACTATGACCTGCTGGAGGTGATGGAAGGAACGGAGAAGCGCCCCGAGAACGACCCGGAGAAGAGCCCGTGGGTGCGGAAGAGCGCACAAGGCTATCTCTTACTTGGGCAAGCGTTGGGGAGCAGTCAGATCCGTCACATCAAACCATTCCAGCGTGAACCAGAGAAAGGACCAAAAGCATGGGCTGCTCTCAAGGGTGTACATGCTCCTGCAACAGCGGCGGTAGCGGTGGTGTTGGAACGGCAAATGGCGGCACTACGAATTGAAGAAGACGAAGCGGTTGAAGAAGGGGTGCAGAAATTCTTCGACTTGTTGACGCGGCTTGAGGGAGCTGATTTGAACTACAGTGAGCTCCAAAAGAAGACCAAGTTGCTGGCCTTACTCCCAGAGTCATGGTCCTCGCTCATCATCAACCTTAATCGCGACTTGCCCCGCCTCTCGCTTGAAGACGTGAAGCGAGCTATCCTTCAAGAGGATTTCCGCCGCCGTGAGTTGGCGAGTGCGGATGGCGCTGGGGCAGCGAGCATCGGCCGTGGATATGGTCGAGGAAGAGGCAGAGGACGAGGGGGAGGAAGGTTTGGTGGCAGCAACTTCGGCGGAGGCCGCAGGAGTGGCGGTTACGGCAGCGACGACAAGAGCTACGGACGCGGTCGCGGCCAATTCGACGGCGAGTGTCACTATTGCCACAAGAGCGGACACATGTGGCGCGACTGCTACAAACTCCCTGATGGTTGGACCCCTGCTCAAGGCCAAGAGGGTAGAGGAGCAGGAGGAGGGAGAGGACGATGCCGTGGAGGCCGTGGCGGTCGCGGTGGCGGAGCTGCAAACATGAAGAGCGGAGACAACGACAAGGACCCGAGCGACGATCGATACCCGGGTCTATTCTACTTCGTGTCGACGCAAGTACCGGCTGGTCCAGAGAAGGATGAAGGCTTTGAGGAGCCAGCAGCTGTGGGGAAGGTGACCCTACACCCCCTGGACTATTGGGTGATTGATAGTGGCGCTACCTATAGCATGACACCTCGCCCGGACTTGCTCACCGAACTCGAGCCGTCACCGGTAAAGCATGTCACATCGGCTTTGGGGCAGCGAGCAGAGGTGAAAGGCATGGGCAAGGCCATGTTCAAGGGTGCTGATGGGAAGATGGTGGGCCTCAAGAACGTGCTTTGGGTGCCCAGCCTTGCTGCAAACCTGATTTCCGTGCGGCGGTTGGCAAAGGCCGGCATGGACACGAACTCGAAGGGAGCCAAGACCTACACCGCAAGGCTTGGCGATCGAATTCTTTGGGACCTTCATGAGGACAGGGATGTCTACAACGAGATGTGGCAGATCCCAGTGGTCCCTATGCCTAAGGAGAGGCAAGTGGCAGCAAGCATCAGCACCAAGGATGGAGCGGTCGGTAGCGACGATGGCGCGAACGGTCGCGCTAAGGAGAATGAGCTCAAGAAGAGCAAACCTGGAGGGACCAGCAAGTTCAGTGAACCTAAGGAGAGTGGTGCAGCAACCAAGGAGCAGCAAAAGGGTGAGGAGAACCCAGAGGCAGCAGCGGAGGAGGACTACGGAGAGAGTATGTGGGGCGCTATTGCGAGCGCGGCATTCTCCAATCCAACTTCGGCTACGGGGGAGTGTGATTGGCTCACCTTGCATCGGCGCATGGGGCATGTGGCCCTGCCCATCTTGCAGCAGCTAGTGAAGAATGAGATGGTTGCTGGCATACGTGTGAAGGGGGAGCCCGATGAGGTGCTTGGCTGCCCGACGTGCATTCAAGCCAAGTTCACCCGGTTTCCGTTCCCTAGTTCGGAGGCAACGGCAAAGGCACCGCTTGATGAGGTGGTGATGGACGTGGTGGGCCCCCTGAAGCTTGGAGCTGCTGGAGCTGAGTATTTTCTCACCATTGTCGACGTCTACACCCGCATGACTTGGGTGTACGTGCTGGCCAAGAAGAGCGACGTGGCTGAAACGTTGAAGACGGATTGGTTCCCGATGGTGGAGCGGCAACAAGACCGTCTAGTCAAGTCAATCCGCACCGATCGAGGGGGAGAGTTCCTGAGCAAGGAGTTTGGGTTGTGGCTGAAGAAGAATGGTATTCTGCACTCCCTCACCATGCCATACTCCCCTGCAATGAACGGCATCGCCGAGCGAGCGAACCGCACAATCACGGAGGCGGCACGCGGGTTGCTCATTGAAGCCGGGCTACCCGACTATTTCTGGCCTGATGCGGTGCGGAGCGCGTGTGTGGCCAAGAACAGAGCCTTGACTCATGTGGGAGCAGACAAATGGGTGCCCTATGTGGAGTGGCTAGGAAGGAAGCCAAAGGTGGATATGCTTCGGGTGTTCGGGTGCATGTGCATGGCGCTCGTGCCTAAGCATCTTCGGCACAACAAGCTTGGTGCCAAGGCGGTGTGGGCCGTGCACTTGGGCATGGCTCAAAACAGCAAGGGATGGCTTCTTTGGGACCCATTCACCAAGAAGTTCTTGGTGAGCAGGGACTGCAAGTTCATGGAGAACTTCATGTACAAGGATTGGAAGGCGGAGAATGAGGCGAAGATAAGCGTGCGGTTTGGGGAGGTGAAGAGTTCCGGTTTGGAGCATGTGGAGCTGCCTTTGGAGCTGAGCAGCGGCAGCACAACCACAAGGCAATCCTCCCTTGTGAATGGGGGAGAGGAGGCCAATGATGCAGAGGAAGAAGAGGAGGAGGTGCAGCAAGTGAGCGAGCGTGCACCGTCACTCCCTTCCCGTACTACGAGTGCTCCACGGATTCGAGCCACACCGCAGCAACGCCAAGGCCTTCAAGTCCCTGCAGCTGAGGAGGAAGGAAGGGGGAAGAGGAGAGTTCAACCCCCTAATAGGCTGACCTATGATGCGCCGGGAAAGCAGGGCAAGACAGCCCTGGCCGGAGCGGCAATGATGGTCGGAGACGACGAGGAGAGTGACTACGAGGAGTGTGCCTTCGCGTTCTTCTCTCCGGTGGAGATGCCGGGAGAACCAGCAACTCTCAAGGAGGCTTTGGAGAGTAGTGATGCTGAGGAGTGGAAGAAGGCCATGGAGAGTGAGCTGAAGAGCATCGAGGAGAATGACACGTTTGAATTGGTGGAGCTACCGGAGGGGCGTACGGCGATAACGTCCAAGTGGCTCTTCAAAATCAAGTCGGATGCCGACGGCAAGATCGAGCGCTACAAGTCTAGGCTTGTAGCCAAGGGGTACCAGCAGAAGGAGAAGGTGGACTTCAAGGAGCTGTTTGCCCCTGTGGTGAAGCCGACGACGCTGCGAACCCTATTCGCGGGAGCCGCCATCAAAGGATGGGTAGTAAAGCAAATGGACATCGTAACGGCATTCCTTAACGGCATCCTTGAGGAGGAGATTTTTATGGCGCAGCCAGAGGGGTTTGATGATGGTAGTGGCAGAGTGTGGAAGCTGAAGAAGGCCCTCTATGGGCTGAAGCAGGCCCCTAGGCAATGGTACATGAAGCTGCGCGAAGTGTTGGAGGGGATCGGCTTCACTCCCTCAACGGCCGATCACTCCTTGTTCATGCTTGGCGAGGGGGAGCAGAGGAGTTTCATGGTGGTTTATGTGGATGACATCCTCATTTTCTCACCCTCTTCTGACCTTGTGAAGGAGGTGATGCTGAAGCTTCAAGACAAGTTCAAGTGCAAGGCCCTTGGTGACGTGAGCTTCTACCTTGGGCTCCACATCGAACGAGATGTGGAGAAGCGGTGCATGCGGGTGCATCAACGAAAGTACCTGGAGGCATTGGCTGCCAACTTTGGGCAGAGTGAAGGCCATGTGGCTACACCCTTTCCCTCTGGGTTCAAGTGTGTGAAGGGACCAGAGGAGGAGAGCGTTGGTGAAGAGGAGAGGCGCCGATTTCCCTCGTTGGTGGGCAGCCTCATGTATGCGGCGGTAAACACCCGACCGGACGTCGCGTTTGCTACCGGGCAGCTGGCTAGGGTTGTGCAATGCCCTAATGAGGAGCAGGTAGCAGCTGGAATGAGGGTGGCCAAGTATCTTGGCCAAACACCGACCGTTGGGCTGCAATACTCGGCGGCGGCACAAAGGCGCCAAAAGGGCGCGGATGGTGTTGAACCCGGGCGTTTGTTCCTCACCGCCTACTCGGATGCTTCATATGCATCAGAACCAGAGGACATGACAAGTGTGGGAGGCTTCATATGCTGTGTTGGTGGAGGCCCAACTGCTTGGGAGAGCAAGAAGCAGGTTGACCAAGCTTTGAGCTCGGTGGAGTCCGAGTACATGGCACTCTTCCGTGCCGTACGGGAGATTGTGTGGCAGCGGCGTTTGTTGGCTGAATTGGGGGAGGAGCAGCAAGGACCTACCCCACTGTACTGTGACAGCCAGGGTGCCATTGCTCTTGCTAAGAACCCTGTGTTGCATGGACTCACGAAGCACATGAGGGTGAAGTGGCATTGGACGAGGAGCATGGTAACCGCGGGTGAAGTTGAGTTGCGCTACGTGAAGACCACGGGGCAGCCGGCTGACATGATGACCAAGAGGCTGGTGGAGCAGCAGCATTGGAAGTGTTGCAAGCTGGCTGGGATGGCTCTGAACTGAGAGAGCAACATATCCTAAGGCCAACAATCCGAGGGGGAGTTTGTTGGTGCAACCCTACGGTTTGCACTCGGCTTGTTGTCCGTGTGCGTGAATGTGTGTGTGTATGGAATGGTATGAGGGCATGGGATAATATATATTTCATGCTTATAATTGTGTGTGAATGTTGAGTCATGATGTCGAGTGTGTGTGTCGAGTCAATAGCGAGTTATCGCTAGACGCGTGTTACGCGGTCGTTTGTGTCTCGCGCGCGGTTTCTATTTTGTCGTGCGCGGTTTCTATTTTGTCCTGTGTCGAACGTTCGGCGTGTCGCAGGTGTGTGCAGCAGACCCATCAAGAACTCAAGGATGAGTTTGTGATGAAGAGCCCGAGCCTTGGTGTCAAGCCTCAAGTGATTTCGAAGCTCGCCAAAAAGGGTACACCTCAAGATATTGAAGATAGTTACATTACTTTGTGTAGTGTAACATTTCACTTGGTGTAGGCCCTAGTGAAGGGTAGTTTCGAGACCCTTCGTGGTTGGAGACAGTGTGGCACTGTTCCACATCACTGTACCTCGGCTCTTGGGGTTTGTAGGAGCTGGGAGTCATTCCCAACTCGTAACTCTTCCTATCTTGTGTTCTAAGACTATAGTGGCTGCCATAGTACCGTTCGTTCAAACCGACGCTGTGTCGTCAATTCTTGATCAAATCGTGCAATCTAAATTGCTAATTGTATACGACGTGAAGACGCTCCAGATCCAATTTGAATCAAGTCATTTGCAGCTGTGAGCAGAACGCTATCAACGTTTGAAGCCGCTGTGCAGAAATCCGTCTGTGCTCTCTATCTTTCGTTTTAGGCACATTCAAGCCTATTGTGACTATAACAGGTGAGGCAGATGGTGAAGGAGGGGGATGTTGAGCTTCATTGGGTGAAGGCCTGCAAACAGGCAGCTGATTTTCTTACCAAGAGACTTCCCGAGAGAGCACATTGGAAGTGTGCTAAGATGTGTGGCATGGCGTTGCACTAGTGTGTCCAGCAATGTTATGGGGGCATGTGTGTTTGTCTGTGTGATGAGTTTGCACGCGTATGAGTGTGTGTGCATGCAGTCCGTTAGTTTGAGGGGGAGTTTGTTGTATGCACTTGAGTATGCGTGCATGTCATCCTAACGTCCTGCTGTGTGCTTGTGCAATTCATGCTTGCGTCATTTCCATGAGCATAAATCATTATGCATGGCTGTTGAATTTTATCACCTCTGTGATTTTCTCCAAGTCTAAATGCTTGATCGTGCAGGAGAAATCCAGAGCTTTCCAACGATACCAAGATCGCCTTATTCCGACCAAGATCGCCCAAGTTACAAGATTTCCAAGATTTGGGAATTCTATCTTGATTTGGGATATTAACTAAATTGGGCGATTATTGGGACATGTCTATAAAGGGATCTTTGGTTGGGTGGTTAGGAAGGCAACTTTGACTTTTGGATTGGGGTGGCTAGAAGTTTCTAGCATGTGTTGCAAATGTTGCAACACCTAGGCAAAATCCAATTGGATTGGATTTTGCATGTGACACCACAAGGACCTCATCATGAGGGTTGCATCTTTGATGCTAGGAAGGTTCCCACCATCCTTCCCAAGAATTTGGAGAGCCTTCCCTCACAAGGTTCTCTTGAAACCCCCAACTCCTTATTATATGCCTAATGTTTGTTCTTCATCCATCCTTTCTAGTGAAAGCAGCAGCTATACGTTTTTTATTCGTTCTCACTCCTTAGACCATGAAATCAAGTGATTCAACTTGCTAATGGTAGCTAAGACCGGCGCGCGCAATCCTACCAAGCAGATTTGCGTTTAGTTGAGATTTGAGTTCGTCGTAAGTCTTCAAAGTGACCGGATCCTAAACAACAGCCTGGTACGCTCGCCTTCAGCCGCCAAATTTCCTGCACTGTCCCACACTTTGGCTTTCCCCCCTTGCAAGAGTACAGAGGCACCTTTTTCTTCGAGTTGTCCAGCTGAGAGCAAGTTTGCTCCCAAATCAGGAACAAACAAAGCTTTATTGACACAAAATGACTTACCATCCTTTTTTAACTCAAGCTTGCCGACGCCTTTGATAGGTACTTTGCCAAGATCAGCAAGAGTCACAGCTTTTGAGTCATATAGGTACTTGAGAATGGACTGATAGGGAGTCATGGTTTCAGAACAGCCACTATCAAGAATAAGCTCCTCACTGCTAGTAGAAAAAACGTGCATGCAAGTAGCAGCGTTGAAAGGACAGGACCGTCGGAATCTTTGGACTCATTTACGACTAGTACAATGACTTGCCATATTTTCTATGGCTGCCTTACCCTTTTCAGATAGCAGCTGAGATGGGGGGACCCAATTAGGAGGCTTGGCTTAGGACAAGCATACCACGGGTGACCCCACTCATGACAACAAAAACACTCAAAACTAAACCTTTTACCATTCGAGGCTTGGCTGAAATTATTGACTCTTGGTGGATTGACTCTTGCATTCCTAGGCTGGTATTGATTGGGAATTGAAGGCCTTGGCTAGACATAGGGACTGGACTTATGGGGAGGACTTGATTGAGGAAAACGAGAGGGTTTGTATGGGTTGGAAGGTGATTGAAATTTCGTATTGTAGTAGGGTTGAGGGCGGTTTGGGCTGAAAATTCCTTGCCTTTAGGATTGGTTGCCATATCTTGTAGCTGCTGCAGCACTCCACGCACCTTCGTCACTCTGCTTGTTTCGTGCAAGGACTTGACTTCGCTGCTCGCTGACAAGGGCTTCGAAGATGAACGCACGGGTCTTCATTGACTACGGAAGTGCTTGTAGTGTTGCACGGAAAGTGTCGCACTCTGGTGTAAGGCCGGTGAGGATGGCGGTCTTGAAAAGAGACTTTGGGATCTCCAAGCCGATCGCTGCTGCTTCCTCTAGCATCATTTCAGCTCGCTGAAGGTAGGCTTGGGCTGATTCTTCTCCTTCCATCTTGAAACTCATAAAGCGGCTCCACATCTTGGCTTGGCTGCTCTCAGATTTTGACTGGTGCATAGACTTCAGTCGGCTCCATGCTTCCTCTGCACTGTTTGCCTTGGTAGAACAGGGAGGAGTGACTTCAACTGCTGCTAGTGAATGCTGTTGAGTAAGTAGAGAAACCTGTAGAAACTGCCAACACTTTGGTTTGAAGGCATCTCTGAACTGTATCGAGTCTTCGGCTGAAATTTGATTGGTGGCGGAACTTCCGAAGCATTTCGCAAAGCCGTTGATCCATCGCCGACATTCCCCCTTGCCGCTGCTTGTGTGCAAAGGGCTGGGGTGACAGAAACTCGATTCTCCAACAGAGGGCTCTCCCTCACGCGACAAGGTCTCGTAGGTGTGCGGCGAGGTAACGATCACTCGCCACCAGTCCATGGCGGGGCCTCGTAGCAGCGAAACCGCGTATCTGATCTTTGCTACGTTCGCGATGACGTAATTGGCGTCAAAAAACACGTTCATTGTGAAAATCCACGATTCAACAGTTGGACCCCCGCGTTGGCTAGGATCGAAGCAGGGTGGGCGTTGCGGCTTGAGCGGCATCGGCTCGTGAATGTCATCGGTGCCCACTGTTTCCGCAAATTTGACGTGATGACGCGTGTTGCGCGGTGGATTCATGGTCGGAATGGCCCTGGTCCTCGTCATGCCGAGCATTGACTGGGCTACGCCATCACTGGCTACGCCTGAGCGCTGTCCCACACTGCCGTGTTGCGACTGTGTGCCAGACAAAATGACGATCGGCTCGTCCGTTTGTGCAGGTGCAAATTCAGGTGCCTTTGTTGGTGCACGTGCATTCGCTGCGGACTGTCGGCGGGCGTTCCGCCATGAGCGTCGCAACTTCGAGAGTGGAGTTCTCGAGTTGGCTCATGAGACGGTCAAGCTGCTCCTGCATTAATGTAGTGAGCGTGAATTCAGCCATGGCAGGGTGTCGGGCAAGCTCAGCGAGAGCCTCTGTCGTAGCCATGCGTGCTTATGAGAGAGCACTTCGAGCGGCGCTGCTTGTTCGCTGAGAGGCGTCTATCCCCCCAAAAAATGAGATAGTGGGGAAGCGAAGGTGTGGGTGCGGTCCGAGAGAAGATCGTAGGCTCTGAATACCAAGTGTTACGAGTGCAATTGAGTGAGCGAGCGAGAATTGCACTATCGAAGCAAAATAGTACAATGAGTGAAGGAATGAGCGAGAACTAAATAGCGAAGGCCACAGTGATAACGGTAACGAACTGTGGGTGACGCGCGACAGACTTGTGACTGAGGTCGGGAAAGTGCCGAAGCGGAGGCCCGGAGCGCGGGTTACCAGCCGAGCCATGAGGTTGGGTTGCGACGGGTGAGGTGGTGGGAAATAGTCGAGGCGAGTATCGTGAGTGGTAATAGTGCTGATTGTGGTGAGCTACAGTAATGTATGCGCTAAGCAAGGATGCGGCGTAAGGAAAAAGGGAATTTCCTTACACCGTATCAGACGAATTCCGTCGTGAAAAAAATGTTATGAGCAGACGATGGTTTGTTAACAAATACAATGTGTGGAAGTCAATAACAAAGCAGTCATTACAACTGATGAGCAAGAAATGAAGCCTATCAATGGACCTAGCTAGGCGGGGACCTTGGGATAACAAGGTTGGGCGCATGTCTGAGGTTGTCGAGTCCGAAGGCGACGTGCGTTACGATCGGAGGCGATGTCGTCGGCTTAAGCCTGGTCATCCGAATTTTGGAGTTGCATGCGTACAATGTGACTAGATCATGGACTAGGATAACTTCTTACACTACCCCCTAACCTCAAAGAAATGTGGTCCACATCAGGGACGCGGTCGTATAAACGGTACTCCCGTAATACCGAATTTCCCTTAAGCGAGTAAGACAAAATGTGTCATTCTCGTTTGTCTGGTCGACCCATCGAATTAGAAGGTCAACATGACATGCAGTTGTCGTCAAGTGCACGCGATGTGCCATAATTATCGATGGCTCGTGTGTATGCTCTGCCACATGCCGTACACTTGTTGCGAGTTCCTTGCGGGAAACTATTGACAACTGTGCGACGAATGGTCGCAGCTGGCTAACGTGGAACGCATTGTTGTCAAATGTTGTAGCCTATAGTGAGGCTTGTCATGTGGGGTACAGCTGTTAGGGTTAGGTATATGTACCCCAACTCACAGTAATACACGCATCATTCCGTTTTTGACATGGTATCACCTAGGTTAGGATCATGTTAAATCCCGTTCCTCCCACTTGACCCGCTCGCGCCCGTTACGCCTCGCCTACTACGCCCATAGCGCCCTACTGCCGCGCCCGTCCCGTCCCCTAGCGCGCGTCGCTCCCGTCCCATCCCCTAGTGCTCGTTGCGCCCGTCCCGTCCCATCCCCTCGCGCCCGTCGCGCCCGTCCCGTCCCGTCCCCTTGCGCCTGTCGCACCTCCTTGCCCATCGCATCGCGCCCTGCACGCTCCGTCGCGTCGCTCCCGTCCTGTCCCGTCCCTCCGCGCCCATCGCGCCCATCGCGCCTCCCTGTCTATCGCGTCGCACCTTGCCCGTCTCGTCGCGTCGCGCCCGTCTCGTCCCGTTCCATCGCGCCCATCGCGCTTCCCTGCCTGTCGCATCGCACCCTGCCCGTCCCATTGCGTCGCGCCCGTCCCGTCCTGTCCCCTCGCGCCCGTCGCGCCTCTTTGCCCATCTCGTCGCGCCCTTCCCGTCCCGTCGCGTCGCGCCCTGCACGTCCCGTCGTGTCGCGCCCGTCGCGCCTCCCTGCGCGTCGCGCCCTGCTCGTCCCGTCGTGTCGCGCCGTGCTCGTCCCCATCAGCCTTGGGTTTCCTCCGCCAAACTAAGACGTGGCAGCAGTAGCTCCCTCCCCTCCGCATCAGCTATGGCAACGCCTAGGGTCCTGCGCTTTGATGCCGAGAGTAGGCCGCTGGAGTTCTCTGTCTGGCTCCTCCGTGCACAGCACCTGCCAAAGAGTCAGTGCCAGGCTGACGAGTCCCTCTGTGCGCACGCCTCCGGTGACCTTCTTGCGCCTTCTGCTCCTAAACCCCTGGGCGCTGACCCCACCACAGCGGACAGGTAGCGTTTTGCACGTCAGCGCGCTACCCTGAGAGCCTGGAAGTCGCGCGACGCCGTGGTCTGCATCGCCCGCAGCAGCCTCCTCCTTGAGTCTGAGGAGACCCACTTCACCCAGGTTCGCACTGCTAGCGAGTTCCTGACTGCGATCAAGGCTCGCTACTCCACTCCCACCATTGTCTCTATCGGTCACCTGTTCCTCCCGTTCATGTTTCCTGGCCTCACTTCGTTTGAGCGTTCTGCTGACTTGATGGCTCACCTGCGTTTGCTGGATACTAGCTACCGCGCTGCCTGCACTGATGCACAACTTGCACTGCCCTCCCCCCCCCAACCCCCCCCCCCCCCCCATGGGGATTACAATTTATTTTATCGTCATTACCCTCCCTGACCGCCTTGCCACCATTCGAGACGCGCTTCTTATGAAGCACCCTAGCGAGCTCACTATCGAGGTCCTTGAGTCCGCACTCAAGGACGCCGAGAGCAAACTCCGCTCGGTAGCCTCCGCCTCTGGCATTGTGCCCCCCCCACTGTTCCATGGGTGCACTGTCCTACAGCTGCCCACCTTTACTGCCTCCCTCACCATTACCGCTACTGACGAGACCGGGGTGCAGCCAGCAGCGGAGGCGGCGGAGGTGGCGTAGCGAATGGCGGTGGCGGGAGTGCAGGTGTTGGTGGAGCGCCTCATGCAGCTTCTAGCGGCTCCCTTGCTGCAGCTACTGGAGGTGACGCTCGGGTTCGTCGGGCACCTGCTGCCTACTGCCTTTACCTGCACTGCGATTATGGCGACACTTAATGTTCTCGCGTTTGAGCCTGACGGTCGCCCGATAGAGTTTGCCACGTGGCTAGACGATCTCCAACTGTTTCTTCTGACTGATGCCAAAGACGGCGTTTCACTGTTCGATTACGCGTGTGGCACTGCCGTTGCTCCTGCTGATGATGCTACCGCTCTCGAACGCTCACAGTGGCAGACTCGCGATGCTGCTGCACGCCTAGCTATTCGAAATCATCTGCCGATCACTGAGCGCGCGCATTTTAGCCAGCACAAAACTGCTAAGGCACTGTATGACGCTGTAGTTGCACGCTACTCCTCCCCGGCCACTGCAACCCTAGATCGGCTCATGCTACCCTACCTGTTCCCAGACTTGTCCTCGTTTACCACTGCTGAGGACCTCATTTCTCACCTTCGCGCTAGTGACACTCGCTTTCGTGCCGCCCTTCCAGCCGAGTTCTGCGCCGAGAACCCGCCTCCCTGACACTCTTAGCTCCGTCAGGGACCACTTCCTAGCCCTAGACCCTACCACTCTCACTGTCGCCGACTTCGAGGAGCACCTCCTAGCAGCAGAGAAGAACATCCTCGCTGTAGGTGCTGATCGTGGTACTCCTCGCACTCCCCTCTTTGAGGGGTGCTCCCCCTCCCCTCTTACCCCCTCCTACGCCTCCGCAGCTGCTGCTGTCAACCTCCTTGGTGCTGAGAAGGTCGTAGCTTCTTCCGCTCCTAGTGGGAAGCGCAGCGGCTCCAGGGGAGGCAGGGGTGGCAGGGGTGGCGGACGTGGCGGTGGAGGGGGCGGTGGTGGAGGCGGCGGGGGAGGTGGAGGTGGTGGGGGTGGTCGTGGGGGTGGAGGTGGTGGTGGGGGCGGTGGTGGTGCCGGGAGCGGTGGCGGTGGCGGCGGCGGTGGTGGCAGAGGGGGGAGTGGTGGTGGCGGCGGTGGTGGGGGCTTGGGTGACACCAGTGGTGGCCAGCAGCAGCAGCAGCAGCAGCAGCAGCAGCAGCCGCAGCAGCGTCAGCGCCAGACCCCCACTTTCAGCAGCTTCTTGACTGGTATGCCGGGCGTGGGGCGTCTGGGGGTCCTGGTCGCTGCCCCTATATCATTCGCGCAGGTCCCCGCGCTGGTCGCAAGTGCACCGGCTTTCACACTGAGTACCGCTGCTTCGCTCGGCTTAGCGACGCCTGGCGCGTCAAGTTTCCTAATGCTACTGATTTCCCCAACTGGGCAGACCTGCTTAGGCGTGATGTACCTATCTTTGATCTTGACTATGATGCTATTCTTGCTGCCATGTATGCATTGACTGTTAGTGCTGAGGGTGATGTTACAGTGTAATGAATTGATAGAAAATGTGAAGTACAACCCTAGATATAGCAAACCCTAATCATGCAAGGAAGTAGAAATGTAACACCTAGACTAACCTAAACAACACATATAAAATATATGTTCACACACCCCCATAGTCTAGGTGACGGTAACCCCGTGGAAAGACAACACATATCCCAGGGTGGGTCTCAAGGACACACACAGTCTGAGAGCAAGCAAGGGTCACATGACCAGTCAGCAAGAACAAGAACAAGCAAGGGTCACAAGACCAGTCCTCAAGAACAAGACAAATCTCAGGGTGGAGCTCAAAGTCACCACACAGTCCGAGAGCAAGCAAAAGAGCCACAAGGCCAGTTCACATGCAGGTATATAGCAAATATATTGAGATGCAAGAGTACAAGACAATAAGAACAAAGCATCTACATAAGCAAGTGAGGACGGGCCCGCACAAGGCCAAGCTGGGTGCACAAAGGCTGGTGATCACAAGGCGGCAGCGCCTTGGTGAAGATATCTGCAGTGTTGGCATCAGAGACCACACGTCGTACGAGTACCTGGCCACGCTGCTGCAACTCACGCAGAAGGAAATAACGAATCTGGATGTGCTTCGCCTTCCCAACCAGTCGGGGCTCCTCACACAACAGGACTGCAGACCTGTTGTCGGCGAACAAGACTGGGGGAGAGCGAGGCCGCTCACCAAGGTCGGTGAGAAGGAAAGACAGCCAGCGAAGCTCCTGAGCGGCCATGGCCGCAGCGTACACCTCTCCCTCACAGCTGGAACCGGCGAGAGACGACGCCCGAGTCGACCGCCACAAAACAGCACCTGCCCCGAGGCTAAAGGAGTACCCCTGTGTAGACCGACGCGTCTCCACGTCGTCGGCCCACGACGAGTCCGAGTAACCTGTAAGTGTAACTGGCTGCTTCCCTCCAAGGACAAGTCCCATGCCTGATGTACTCGCCACATACTTCGCCACCCTCTTAGCAGCGTTCCAGTGGGACGGTCGGTGTCTCCCAGGCGCAACAAAGCGCGCAAGGACGCTAAGAGGGTAAGCTAGGTCTGGGCGAGTACAGGTCATCAGGTACATGAGACAACCCACCAGCTCAGGATATGGACCACTGGACTCAAATGACTCGTCTGAAGGTGGAGCCGTGAACCCATGATCCGCACCAAGAGGGGTGAGCTGTACCTTGGAGAACGGGAAGCGAAACCGCGTGAGGATCTGCTCGACCATATGCGACTGAGTCAGCGTAATGGTGCGAGCTGCCCTGTCCCTGGTGATCTGCAGGCCAAGGTAGTGCTGCAGCTCACCAAGGTCAGTGCAAGTGTGTCTCCTCTGCAGTTCCTCCTTCACGGAGGCCAGCGCGCGTCGGTCGGGAGTGGCGAACACCAGGTCGTCGACGTAGACCAGGACAAAGAACGGGGTCGAGCCACGGCGAACGAACAGTGACGGGTCAGCAGACGACGGAAAGAAGTCAAGCGCTGCAAGGGTCGAGCGAAGTGTGTCGTGCCACTCACGTGGAGCGTGACGCAGGCCGTAGACTGGTTGACGCAGCTGCCACTGGGTCCCAGGTGGGAAAGAGCCAGTGAAGCCAGGCGGGCGACGCAGCCAGATCTGCTCGTGCAGGCTCCCCTGAAGGAATGCGGTGGAGAAGTCCAAGGAGTGCAACTCGTAGTCGCGCTGGGCAGCAGTATGCAGCAACACCCGAAGAGTACTCATCTTCGGGGTGGGAGCAAAGGTCTAGAAGAAGTCCACCCCCTCTCGCTGACTGAAGCCTCTCGCCACATAGCGCACCTTGAACACAGGTGGTGATCCAGGCGGCCGCTTCACCTTGTAGAGCCATCGGCCACTGACGACGTTCGTCCCAGGTGGTGGGACTGCGTCGACGTAAGTGCCTGTGGACCTATAAGATGCCATCTCTGCCTCCTCAGCTGCTATCCAGTACGAAACCCAGGGTCCCGAGACCGCCTCGGCGTGAGTGCGAGGGATCGGGATGTCAAGAGCGTCTGGATCCCCCTCAGGGGCAAGCAACATGGCGCAGAGACGAAGAACAGTGGCCGCAAGAAAACCAAGCTCGAACTGCCTGTCCTCGAGGACCTCCAGGGGAAAAACAGGAGCACCCCCAGAGAACGGAGAACGAGCAGGGCCACTCACCAAGTGAGCGGCGTAGTCAAGGCGGTGGGAAGAGGCAAAGCCAGCGACAGTGGTAACAAGTGCCGAAACAGACGACAGAGGTGCAGTCGGGTGAGTGACCAACGCGGACAAAACACGGGAGACGATAGGACGGGAGGCACGGAGGTAGTCGGACAACGGATCGTGAAGCACAGTGAGGAACGACTCAGGGGGCTGTGGAAGGACAGGAGGAGGTGGAACACGAGAGCGAAGAACAAGGTGGAACGGACCGTCTGCATGGTAACGGGACCAACGACGCTCTGGGGACACAGCACGAGTGAGGGGAGAACGACGAGTCCACTGGGACGAGGAAAGGGACTCAAAAGGGGGAACAGGAGGGGACGGTAGGGGACCACGAACAAAGCGTGCAGGTGCTGGGTCGGGGAGGTCGTGTAGTCGCAGTCGCTGCTGCTCCGCCTCCTCTGGCGTCTGCTGCGACGGCACCGGCCCCTGCTGCTGCTCCTGTGGCTCCGCCTCTGCCCTCTCCTGCTGCGACTGCAGCTGCACCCGCTGCTGCGAGCGGGACTCCTGCGCTACCCTCTCCTGATGCGGCCGTGACTCCTCCTGTACTCTCTCCTGCTGGGTCTGTAACTGCACCTGCTGCTGCGGGCGGGACTCCTGCTCTACCCTCTCCTGGTGCGGCCGTGACTCCTCCTGTACTCTCTCTTGCTAGGTCTGTAACTGCACCTGCTGCTGCAGGCTGGACTCCTGCTCTACCCTCTCCTGGTGCGGCCGTGACTCCTCCTCTACCCTCTCCTGCTGCGGCTGCAGCTGCACCCGCTGCTGCGACCGGGACTCCTGCTCTACCCTCTCGTGCTGCTGCTGTGACTCCCTCTGCTGCTGCTGCTGCTGCTGCTGCTGCTGTGCCTTCTCAAACCGCTCACGCTCCTCCCTCTCCAACCGAAGGAGACGCTGCTCACGGGTCAGGAAACGTACAGTGCGAGGTGTAGGCGCCACAGTGCCAGTGCGTCCAGCTCCAGCACTCCCAGAACCAGCACCTCCACTAGTGACACCCCCGGGGGCTCCAGCACCTCCCGTAGGAGCACCCCCAAGCTCCGCAGCAACCGGCCGCAGAGGAGAACGAGGAGGGATCTGCGGGACGACCGGGAAGCCGGGGGGTGAGGCGGGGCGAGGCCGCCGACTCGAGGCTGCCGTGTCCTCCACAGGAGTGACCTCCACGCCCACACCCACTGCACCCCCTGAACCGACACCACGAGCTCCTGCAGCCCCAGCACCCTCACCCTCCGCAACTGCACCTCCCGCACCCCCAGACACGACAAGGACTGGACGCTGTGGGGGGGACGACTGCGGAGTGACGTGCAACACACCTGCCGGGGCAGGACGCGAAGCGGGGGTGGCTACCAGGGCGACTGGGGGGGGCTCAAGGGTCAGGAACAGCGGGGGGGAAAAGACCTCAGTACCTCGGTGGTGGCGACTCCTGTAGTAATAGACAGACTCGTCGAACGTGACGTCCTGAGAAGCGAAGAACCCGCAGATGATCGGGTCGTAGAACTCCCAGCTGGAGGCGTCCAACGGGAAGCCAAGAAAGACGCAGGCACGAGTGCGCGGAGACAACTTGTTCGCGCCAGGGGCGCGAACGTGAGCCAGACAACCCCAGACGCGGAAGTCAGCTGCTACGCCCTGTAAACCTGACCAGAGAGAGGCCGGCGTCACCCGTGGCCGTGCGTCACTGGGCCACAGGTTCAGCTGGTGCGCAGCGTAGCGGACCGCCTGAGGCCACAAGAACTGAGGGGCACCGGCATGGCACATGGAGGTCCGGGCAACCTCCATGACCAGGCCGATGCGATGCTCGGCTACCCCGTTCTGCTGCGGCGAGGCTGGTAGCGTGTACGACTGAATGACTCCCCGACCCTGACAGAACGTCTCCAAACGAGTGGAAGAAAACTCACCACCACGGTCCGAGTGTAGGCGAAGCCCACACAGGCCTTGGGCACCACCCCACGCTAGTAGCCACGGCTCTAGGACGGTAGGCACGTCGGCCTTCCGTCGCAAGGGGAAAACCGTGGTGTAGCGGGAGTAGTTGTCCACCACAATCAGGAAGTAGCGCTCCTGACGTGGTCCAAGGACCGGGGAGGGGCCCCAAACGTCCAAGTGCAGGGTCTAGAAGAGAGTTGTGGTGGGGGGGAACGAGGAGGAGTGAGGGGCAGCGCGCTGCCGACCCTCGACGCAAGGAGTGCACAGCGGCGCAGGCGAGCGAGGAAGCGGGGCAAGCGACTCTGGGAGACCTGAGACCAGACGGTAACGTGCCATCCTACTGAGACGTGGGAATGACGGGTGACCTAGACGGTGGTGCTAGAGGACAGACGGGTGAGTGAGGGAGCGACAGTCGCACGACACAGCAGCTACCTGACCTGACCTGACCTGGCCCAACCCAGTGCGGTGGGACCCAGTGTGTAGTGAGTACAGACCAGAGCCCGGCTCCCTGTGAAAAGTGGCCAGAGGGGCCCCTGTGGTACCGACTGTGCAGGAGGCAACAGGCTCGTCCAGTGGGAAAGTGGTGACTTCTCCTAGGTCGTGAAGGTGACTGACACCCACCAGGTTCCTAGAGAACGAGGGGGTGTAGTAACCTGTAAGAAAACCTGAGGGAGCCGCCGGACACGGGAGAGTGGTGGTGCTGCGAGCAACTACACGTCCCATAGAGGGGTCAACCAAGGCGACAGTGTCTGGAGTGCGCAGTGGTGTGAGGTCAGTACAGTCGCAAAAGAAACAGCTCGACGCTCCAGAGTCTAGGGTGAAGGAAAGCCGTGCAGTCTGTGGGGTCGCACCCGAACTAGCTACAAAGGCTGGTGCTAGACTAGTGGTAGCTGCAGCTCCTACACAAAGACCCTCAGGGGCGCCTAGACTGGAAACAACACACGCACCAAGACTGTAAACAGAGGTCTCTACTCGTGCAAACGGGAACGGTCCTAGACCAGGCAGGTGAGACTCAACTGGTGCAGCAATGCGCTGGCGAAGACGTGAGGGCCAGTGCGGTGTAATAGCGTGAGGACCAAAACGCTCACGGTGGAGGTCGTCGAGTCGACGGTAGCAGCTGGACGCAGAGTGGTCAAGACTCCAGCATGTAGTGCCAGCACCAGGGCCTGTCAGGGCCCGGTACCCGCAGGGGCCGACGTCTCGCTCACTGCCAGTTGAGTCACTGCTGGGGGCGCCACACTTTGGACCCGCAGGTCCCCACTGCCGGGAGTGCTGCGGCTGGCCCTGCTGCTGTAGAACTCTAGTACACGCCATCTGAGGAGCTAGATACGGGGGGGGGTTGCGCTGGTGGTAGCCTAAGCTGCTGCTGGTGCGCTGGGGGCAGCCTATGCTGCTGCTGGTTCTGCTGGGGGCAGCCTACACCGCTGGTGGTTCTGCTGGGGGCAGCCTAAGCTGCTGCTGGTTCTGCTGGGGGCAGCCTACGCTGCTGCTGGTGCTGCTGGGGGACAGCCTAAGCTGCTGCTCATTCTGCTGGGGGCAGCCTACGCTGCTGCTGGTTTTGCAGGGGGCAGCCTAAGTTGCTGCTGGTGCTCTGGGGGCAGCCTATGCTACTGCTGGTTCTGCTGGGGGCAGCCTACGCTGCTGCTGGTTTTGCTGGGGGGCAGCCTAAGCTGCTGCTGGTGCTCTGGGGGCAGCCTACTCTAGTACGTGTGGAGTGCGGTTCTGTGCAGTTCTGTGCGGTTGTGTGCGGTTCGAGGGGAGCTAGCACGGGTGAAGCACGGTTCTGTGCAGTTCCAGGGGAGCTAGCACGGGTGGAGTGCGATTCTGTGCGGTTCTGTGCGGTTCTGTCAAAAACAAGAAGTTGCAAAAGAAAAATGACGAAAGAGGGGTTTCACTAGCAGCAGTTGGGGTACATATAGCAAACCCTAACTGGGTTGTACTCGCTATAGAGCACCCCACTACAGGCTAGATAATAACATTCTGACAGGTTCTGTGGGTACGGGTGGTAGACTCTGGTTTCCAGGTGTTGCTAGTTGGTGGGGCTGAGGCTAACTGGTGGGGCGGCGGGTGAGGCAGCTCGTGGGGCAGCGGGTGTCAGGTGGGGCGGCGGGTTTCAACTCGTGGGGCGGCGGATTTCAGGTGTGGTGGCGGTTTCAACTCGTGGGGCGGCGGATTGCAGGTGAGGTGGCGGTTTCAGCTCGTGGGGCGACGGGTGACGGGTGGGGCGGCGGCTAACAGATGGGGCGGCGGGTAAGGCAGTGGTAAAAGGGTGGGGCAGCGTTTAAGGCGGCGGGTAACGGGTGGGGCGACGATTTGCACGTGCGCGCAGCTGCTGCCGTGCGTGCGTGCGACTAACGACGGGACCGCGGGGCCCGCTATCGAAAGGGCCGCGGCGCCCGCTATCGAAATGGCCGCGGGGCCCGCTATCGAAATGGCCGCGGGGCCTTCTAACGATCAGCCGCGAGGCGCGCCCGTAAATCGACGGGCGACGGATGACGGGGAGAAAACGGGCAACGCGCGACTGGGGGAAACGGGCGACGGGCGACGGCCGAGGGGGGGGGGGGGGGAGGGGGGGGAACCGGGCGACGGGCAGGCTAAGCGTGCTACGGGCGACTATCTAGTACGGGGCGCGTCTAGGTGGGCCCATAACTTAGTCGAGAGAATTTCCTTAGGGGAAAAATCTCGCTTGGGTGAACCAAGCTCAATACCATGTTACAGTGTAATGAATTGATAGAAAATGTGAAGTACAACCCTAGATATAGCAAACCCTTATCATGCAAGGAAGTAGAAATGTAACACCTAGACTAACCTAAACAACACATACAAAATATATGTTGACAGGTGACTGCTACTTGTGTGTGCCGCCTGACCCCGGTATAGCCCCAGGTATAGCGCCTGCAGCTCTAGGTGCTAGTGAGACTGCTCTCCTTGGTACTACGTCCGCACATGCCTTGCATACCTTTACACTTGACTCTGGTGCTTCCCGCTGTTTCTTTCGTGACAGCACCACAGTCACTCCCCTCCCTGCCCCTGTCCTTGTCTCGCTGGCTGACCCCTCTGGGGGCCCAGTGCTTGCACGGTCTACCACTATGCTTCCGTGTCCGGCGGTCCCATCTGGTGAGCTGTCTGGTCTCCAACTCCCCTCGTTCTCTACAAACTTGGTGAGTAACGCCGTCCTTCAGGATCACTGGGTTGAAACCTTTACTCCTGGAGGACAGCGTGTGGCGATGCGTCGCGTTTCCGAGTCTGAGGTGCCCGTGCCTTTGTCCGCGATACCACTGCGGACAAGCTCTCCCCTCGCGCCATTCCCTGCGTCTTCCTTGGCTTTGTCCATGACGCGCCTGGCTGGCAGTTTTACGACCCCACCTCGCGCCGTGTCTTTCCGTCTCAGGACGTCACCTTTGACGAGTCAGTCCCCTTTTACCGTCTCTTTCCCTACCGCACTGCCCCTCGCCCCCCCCCACCGCTCTTTCTCGCTCCATGTCCTCCCCAGGTAGACCCCCTCCCCGCGCCAGGTCCTGCTCCTTCAGGTGTTTCTCAGGTAGACCCTCCCGTGCCTGTGCCTGTGGAGGTCACTGGTGACTCAGGTCCTGCTGGGGGTGGTCCTGCTCGGGGTGCTGTCTCTGGGGGTGCTGAGCCTGGGGGTGCGGATGTCAGAATAGTAGGCAGAAGTGATGGCTAGGGTTTTGTTAGGGCCTAGGCTTAGTAGCCTAGGCCAAGGAGGAACTTTAGGGTTATGCCAAGAAGAAGAGAGAATGAGATGGTTTGACTATGGAAGAGCAGGTACAAATAGAAGAGAACCAGCAAGGAGTGGTGCACCACCACACAGAACACTAGGTAACTACTCTACAGCTATACATGCACTTATACAAACATATATATATAAGATATATTCTGACACACCCCCTAAGTGCATGCAGGAATAGCCATTGAGCAGAACACCCCTGAAGTGGTACACCCTGTAGGGCGCAGCAGAAGTAGAGGCGAAGTGAGGAGGAGGGGAAGGAACTGTGAGAGGAGAGGAGATGGGAGGCGACGGCTGAAGCTGCAGACACATGGGCGATAGGAGCGGCTGGCACAGTGGCTACCAGCGGCAGAGCCCCGGACTACAGGTGCTGCGGACGACAAGACGGCAGCCTCCGCTCAACCTCCCCCAACTGTCCCACCCCCCTTTCACACACCCACTGCTGCACCCCTAGCTCCACTACCACGGCACCCCCCTAGCGCCACTCCCCTCGGCTCCCACACATCCACCCCCCTCAGCGGCAGCTGCAGCAATGGGAGACGGAGGAGGAGGAGGAGCAGGGGACGGCTCACACACCCGCCACCCCCATACCCGCCACCCCCATACCCTGGGTGTGCGGTAAGCGAGGTCAGGTGTGCGCGAAGCGAGCACAAGGGCACGGGAAGCGAACTCGGGTGTGCGGAACGCGAACTCGGGTGTGCGGGGAGGGGGCCGCAGGGCGACGCGCGGGTCGACGGGGCCGCCGCGAAGGGCGACTGGCAGAGCAGAGCGCACGAGGGCGCGGGCAGCAGCAGGGCGCACGAGGGCGCGGGCAGCAGCAGGGCGCACGAGGGCGCGGGCAGCAGCAGGGCGCACGAGGGCGCGGGCAGCAGCAGGGCGCACGAGGGCGCGGGCAGCAGCAGGGCGCACGAGGGCGCGGGCAGCAGCAGGGCGCACGAGGGCGCGGGCAGCAGCAGGGCGCACGAGGGCGCGGGCAGCAGCAGGGCGCACGAGGGCGCGGGCAGCAGCAGGGCGCACGAGGGCGCGGGCAGCAGCAGGGCGCACGAGGGCGCGGGCAGCAGCAGGGCGCACGAGGGCGCGGGCAGCAGCAGGGCGCACGAGGGCGCGGGCAGCAGCAGGGCGCACGAGGGCGCGGGCAGCAGCAGGGCGCACGAGGGCGCGGGCAGCAGCAGGGCGCACGAGGGCGCCGGCGAGACAGGGCGGCTGCACGAGGGCAGGCGCGGACAGGACGGAGGCGGCTGCTGCAGGGGCGGCATCGCGGGGTCCAGGGGCGGCTGCAGCAGGGGCGGCTGCTCGGGTCCAGGGGCGGCTGCACCAGGGGCGGCTGCTCCAGGGGCGGCTGCACCAGGGGCGGCTGCTGTAGGGGCGGCTGCTCCAGAGGCCAGGGGCGGCTGCTGCAGTGGCGGCTGCTCCAGGGGCCAGGGGCGGCTGCTCCAGGGGCCAGGGGCGGCTGCTCCACGGGCGGCGTCGCTAGCGCAGGGGCGGCTCGCGCGCTGCTGCAGGGGCGGGTCGCGCGCTGCTGCAGGGGCGGCGTTGCAAGCTGTTGCAGGGGCGGGTCGCGCGCTGGTGTAGGGGCGGCGTCGCGAGCTGTTGCAGGGGCGGGTCGCGCGCTGGTGCAGGGGCGACGTCGCTGGCTGCTGCAGGGGCGGGTCGCGCGGGGCTGCAGGGTCGGCGACGGGCCCCCCGAGGACGCCGCGACGGGCGATGAGGGGAGCAGTACGCAGGTCCCCCGGGGGTGCCTCGACGGGCGACGGGGAGGGCAGCGCGCAGGCCCCCCTGAGGGCGCCTCGACGGACGGTGAAACCGCCACACGCCCCGAGCACGCGGCGGGCAGAAAAAGCCGCCACGCGCTCGGAGCGCATGGCGGGAAGAAAAAATGCAGCGCCGCGCACCACGGGGCGCGCGGCGGACAGTACGGCAGCGGAAGCAGTTGGTGGGCCCGTTAAGCTAGGCGGCAGGAACATGCTCGCTCTAGATAGCATGTCAGAATAGTAGGCAGAAGTGATGGCTAGGGTTTTGTTAGGGCCTAGGCTTAGTAGCCTAGGCCAAGGAGGAACTTTAGGGTTGTGCCAAGAAGAAGAGAGAATGAGATGGTTTGACTATGGAAGAGCAGGTACGAATAGAAGAGAACTAGCAAGGAGTGGTGCACCACCACATAGAACACTAGGTAAATACTCTACAGCTATAACTACATGCATTTATACAGACATATATATACGAAATATATTCTGACAGCGGAGCCTGAGCGTGAGGAGCCTGGGGGTGCTGAGCCTGGGGGTGCGGAGCCTGTGCGTGAGGAGCCTGGGGGCGATGAGCCTGGGGGTACGGAGCCTGGGGGTGCTGAGCCTGAGCGTGAGGAGCCTGGAGGTGCTGAGCCTGAGCGTGAGGAGGCTGGAGGTACTACGCCTGGGGGTGCTGCGTCTGGGGGTGCTGAGCCTAAGCGTGAGGAGCCTGGGGGTGCTGAGTCTGGGGGTGCGGCGCCTGAGGGTACTGAGACTGCCGGTGCGCAATCTCCTTGGAGAGGCCGCCTTCGTCCGTGGGCGCCTCTCTCCCCTCAGCAGTTGCACGAGTGGTACGCTAGCCGTCAGGGTCGCGCTGCTGGAGCTCGGGGCTCTGCAGCTGAGAGTGGTGCTGGTACTTTGTCTACAGGAGGTGCTGGAGTCGCTGGTTCCGGCGGTGCTCGTACTGGAGGTACTGGAGCTGCTGGGGCTGGCTTGCTACTAGAGACCCTAGGGCTGGAGGTGCCGGTTCTGGGGGTACTGCTGCTGGTGACGCTGGTACGGGAGGTGCTGGAGCTGGAGGTTCTGGAGCTGCTGGTGACGCTGGTACTGGAGGTGCTGGCGCTGGAGGTTCTGGGGCTGTTGGTGACGCTGGTACTGGAGGTGCTGGCGCTGGAGGTTCTGGAGCTGCTGGTGGTGCTGGCGCTCGAGAAGCTGGAGCTGGAGGTTCTGGAGCTGTTGCAGGTGCTGGAGCTGCTGGTGGTGTTGGAGCTGCTCGTGCTGGTGGCGCTGCGCAGCCACGACTGTTCTTTGCTCCGCCGTCTCCGTCGTCTCTGCCACCGCCTGACTCTGTGCTTCGCCAGGTTCTTCCGTCGTCTACTGATCTTCCGTTACAGCCTGGCTCACCGCTACCTGCTCCTTCTCCTTACACTGAGCACCCAGGAGGTCTTGCTGAGCGTCGTGAGCCTGCGTCGCGTCCTGTCTCGCCTGTCCGCACTGGTCGTCGTGTTCTTCGTCCGCGTCCGCCGTCTGTCCCCGGCACACACCTCATGGCTCTGCCCCCGTCCTCTGCTCCGCAGCGTGTTCCTCTGCCGTCTCCTCCTGCGTCTTCTCTGCCTGTCGTTGCTGACCCTGAGTCTGACCGGTTTCGTGCTGAGCACCCTACTGTCACGCGTCTGCTAGCCACTGTTGTCACTGGCCCGTCGTTTCAGTCTGCTGCTGCGTCTGCCTTCGTCGCTGAGCTTGTTGACTTTGCTGCTGCCTGTCGTCTAGACTACGCCGCTAGTCTTGTTGCTGATTCTGAGTCTATCTGTCCTCCGTCCGTCGGGGGTGAGTGTGCTCTTATCACGGACGTCCTTGAGGACAGGCAGGAGGACCTTGAGTGTCTTGCAGCCGCTGTGCCTCATCTCGTGGCCATGCTGCTTGCCCCTGAGGGAGACCCGGATGCTCCAGACATCCCGACCCCGCGCTCTTACGCTGAGGCGATCGCGGGTGAGTACTCCTCTCAGTGGCAGATAGCCATGGACGCAGAGATGGCATCCTGGAAGTCCACAGGCACTTACGTTGACGAGGTTCCCCCTCCTGGGGCGAACATCGTCGATGGCATGTGGATTTTCAGGGTGAAGCGGCCGCCAGGTTCTCCGCCTGTCTTCAAGGCTCGTTACGTTGCTCGAGGTTTCAGTCAGCGAGAGGGAGTTGACTTCTTCCAAACCTTCTCCCCCACCCCGAAGATGACCACTCTTCGGGTGCTGCTGCACGTTGCTGCTCAGCGTGACTACGAGCTTCACTCTCTCGACTTCAGCACAGCTTTCTTACAGGGCAGCCTGCATGAGGAGATCTGGCTGCGTCGCCCGCCTGGCTTCACTAGGTCGTTCCCTCCTGGTACCCAGTGGAGCCTCTAGCGGCCGGTCTATGGTCTCTGCCAGGCGCCACGTGAGTGGCACGACACACTGAGGACGACATTTGCGGCTCTTGGGTTTGCTCCGTCGACTGCTGACCTGTCGCTGTTTCTGCGCACCGACACTTCGCTGCCGCCGTTCTACATCCTCGTGTACGTCGACGACTTGGTCTTTGCCACTGCTGACACTGAGGCTCTCGCCCTGGTGAAGTCGGAGCTGCAGAAGAGACACACGTGCACAGACCTGGGTGAGCTGCGCAGTTACCTTGGCTTGCAGATCACCCGGGACAGAGCACGCCGCACCATCATACTGACTCAGTCACACATGGTGCAGCAGGTCCTCCAGCGCTTCGGCTTCACCTGGTCCTCGGCACAGGCCACTCCTCTGGCTACAGGTCACTCGCTCTCAACTACACCTTCGGATGAGTCCGTAGAGCCGAGCGGTCCTTACCCAAAGCTAGTGGGCTGCCTCATGTACCTGATGACTTGCACTCGTCCTGACCTTGCGTACCCTCTTGGCCTTCTGGCTCGCTACGTGGCTCCTGGTCGGCACCGAAAGGTGCACATGGATGCTTCTAAGAGGGTACTACGCTACTTGTGCAGTACATCGGGCATGGGGCTCGTGCTTGGAGGACGGAGCGACGTTGTCCTCACTGGGCACTCAGACGCTTCTTGGGTTGACGACCAGGCTACGCAGCGGTCGTCACAGGGTTACACCTTCAGCCTTGGCTCTGGTTTAGTTTCTTGGCGTTCTACACGCTCGTCTTCAGTTCTCAGCTCCAGTTGTGAGGCTGAGATCTTCGCCACAGCCATGGCTGCACAGGAGTTACGCTGGCTCACCTACCTGCTGGGTGACTTGGGAGAGCGGCCTGGTTCTCCTCCAGTTCTGTAAGTAGACAACAAGGCCGCCATTGCCTTGTGTTAGGAGCACAGACTGGAGCACAGAACGAAGCACATCGCTCTGCGTTACTTCCTGGCTCGAGAGTTGCAGCAGCGTGGTCAGCTTCGTCTTGCTCACGTGGCCACTCGGGCCAACACTGCTGATATATTCACCAAGGCACTTCCGTCTGGTGATCATCAGCGTTTTTGCACTTTGTTCGGCCTTGTGCCCACTTTTCCTCACTTGCTGTAGACTTTGCTTGTACTGTGATCTATATATATACCTGCATGCTTGCTCTGCTAGGTAGCGATCACTGTGCTATTGTTGTTGCATATATACCTCTGCATGTGAACTGGCCTTGTGGCCCTTTGCTTGTGCTCAGTGTGTGTGGTGACGTTGTGATCCACCGTGAGCTTGCTTTTCTTCTCTTGACTGGTCTTGTGACCCCTTGCTCTCCCCCACTTTGCCTATGGGGGTGTGTCAGATTATATGTATGATATGTATGGTTAGGCTGTAGTGGGGTAGCCAATATTGGGTACAGCCCCGTTTAGGGTTTTATACTTGTACCCAATTCTTTCACGGTTCATTCATTCCTGCCTAGACTTCTGACACGCCCGTCCAATCGCACGTACCGTCGCTCGTCCCGTCGTTCGTTACGAATGCCCTCCCGTTCCGACGCACTCGCAAAATCCCCAACCATCTTGTAGTAATATCGATCTTGCTCTCTCCCCTCCCTTTCCGTCGCCCTTGCTCACTCCCCTCCCTTTCCGTCGCCCTTGCTCTTTCCTTTCCCTTTCCGTTGCTCTCGCTCCACCTCATCTCACCAACCCCAATGCCTCTCCCATCGCCCTACCACTCCGCGGATTTTGCTCACGCATCTCTCCTTTCGCGTCCTTGTTTCTGTTGCACTATCTTTCTCTTCTCTCGTCCCCTGCCATTCTCTGTTTTTTCGCTTTTTGTTTTCCCCATGTTGTTATTGCCGCCCTAGCAGGGACATGGTCCAAGGCATTTGATTTGCGTGAGTTGGACTTGCTTTGCGTGAGTTGGACATGCTTCACGATGTGAATTTGGCAGTGGATGTAAATGACTTGCACGTCGCAAATTTTGGAGCGACGCATTTGCACATGCTTGCGACGATTTCTGTTTGAGAAGAAATGTGGAGACTCGACTAGTATCATTTGCGCCAGTAAAAAAAATACAGAACAACAATTCAACTTTCAAGTGGGTTCAACTAGAAGGGGGGGGTTGTCAAATGTTGTAGCCTGTAGTGAGGTTTGTCTTAGGGGGTACAGATGTTAGGGTTTGTTATATGTACCCCCACCCACATCAATGAACCAACACTTTCATTCTTGACATGGTATCACCTAGGTTAGGATCCTGTGGGATCCCGTTCCTCTCGTTCACGTCCGTAGCGCCCGAGCCTGTCCCGTACCCTAGTGCCCGTTACGCTCGTACTGTCCCCTAGCGCCTATCGCGCCTGCCGTTACGTCGCTCTCGTGCCCTCGCGCCCGCTGCGCCTGCCGTTACGTCGCTCTCGTGCCCTCGCGCCCGCTGCGCCTGCCGTTTCGTCGCTCTCATGCCCTAGCGCCCGCTGCACCTGCCGTTACGTCGCTCTCGTGCCCTAGCGCCCGTTGCGCTGTCCGTCCGCGTCGCGCCGTCCGTCCCGTCCCGTCCGTCCGCGTCACGCTGCCCGTCCGCGTCGCGCCTTCAGTCCTGTCCCGTCCGTCCGCGTCGCGCTGCCCGTCCGCGTCGCGCCGTCCGTCCCGTCCCTTCGCGTCGCGTCGTGTCGCGCTGCCCGTCCTGTCCCGCTACGTCGCGTCGCGCTACCCCTGCCCGTGGCGCTGCGCCCTCCTAGTCCAGTAGTGTTGCGCCCTACTCTGAGTCTCGTAGCGCCCTACCCTATGTCCCGTAGCGCCCTACTGAGTCACTCTCAGTGATTAGGGTTTCAGCAGCAGCACTTCCCACCTCTTTGCTTTTGCTATGGCGACCCCTCGGGTTCTTCGTTTTGACGCTGACGGTAGACCGCTCGAGTTTCCGGTCTAGCTCCTACGCGCGCGTCGCCTTCTAGAGAGTCAGGTCCAGGCGGGCGAGTCCCTCTGGGCGCACGCTACTGGTGACCTTCCTGCGCCCGACGACCCTACGCCTTTAGGCCCTGCCCCTGACGACGCCGCCAGAGACCGCTTTACCCGCCAGCGTGCTGACCTGACGGCGTGGAAGTCGCGTGACGCTGCGGCCTACATCGCTCTTAGCAGCCTCCTCCCTGAGTCTGAGGAGGCCCGCTTCACTCAGGTTCGCACTGCTAGTGAGTTCTTGACTGCGATCAAGGCCCGCTACGCTACTCCCACCACTGTCTCCCTTGGCCGCCTCTTCCTACCGTTCTTGTTCCCTGACCTCGCCTCGTTTGAGCGCTCTGCTGACTTAATTGCTCACCTCCGCTTGCTCGATTCTAGCTACCGCGCTGCTTGCACTGACGCACAGCTTGCACTGCTTCCCCCTCCTGTGGCGATTACTATCTACTTCATTGCCACTAGCCTCCCTGACCGCCTTGCCTCGGTTCGTGACACGCTTCTTCTGAAGCACCCTAGTGAGCTCACTATCGAGGTCCTTGAGTCTCGCTCAAGGACGTCGAGAGCAACCTCCGCTCCGTAGCCTCCGCCTCTGGTGCTGTGCCCCTCTACTGTTTCACGGGTGCACTGTCCCTCAGCTGCCCACTTTTACTGCCTCGCTAGCCACTGCCACTAATGACGTGACCGCAGCTGCTGTTACGACTACGTCGTGGTCTCGAGGTAGGGGTGGCAGGAGGGGCGGTCAGGGTGCAGGCAGCGGCGGCGGTGGCGGCGTTGGCGGCGGAGGTGGTGGGGGTGGCGTGCCGACCGGTGGCGGCGGGAGCGCAGGGCCTGGAGAGGCGTCTCGTGCAGCGGCCAGTGACTCCCCTACTGGAGCTGGTGGAGGCGACACCCGGACTCGTCAGCCTCCTCCTGGTCTGCCGGCCGCGGTGGGTGGAGCAGCGGCGTGGTACCTGGCCCAGCGGCAGCAGCAGGTGCAGCAGCAGCAGCCCCTCCCCTTGCAGCAGCCCCCGCAGCAGCAGCGACAGCAGCAGGTTTCGGGGCTGGGACAGCGCCCGCCCCAGCGAGGTGTTGTTCACCCTTCGTGCACCTATCAGGTTCTGACAGGTGCTCGCCGAGGCCAGCCTTGTGGTCCCACCCACCCTCCTGGTCAGTGCTTTGCTCAGCTCACTGACACGGTTCGCTTGGCCTTCGGCGTTGGCGGCCCTGCCCCTGACTGGTTACCTCTTGTTCAGACGTACGGCTCCGCTCTTTGGGGCATGTCTGCTTCTCAGTTGCTTGATCTCTTAGGCACTCCTCATGCTATGTATGCTGTTGTTGATTCTAGTGCTTCTGACTCTGTTTACTCGTGTGTTGTTAGCTTAGGTGCTAGTCTTGCTGAGTTGCCTGTTGCTAGTGTAGGCACTTTTGTAGGCACTAGTCCAGGCGCTACTTCGGAGGACGCTTCGCTGTCTTTCACTCTGGACTCTGGGGCTTCGCACTGCTTCTTCCGCGACCACACGACACTTACTCCACTTCCTGCGCCAGTCTCTGTGGCCCTGGCTGATCCCACCTCGGGACCAGTCACTGCTCGCTACACTACTACTCTTCCTTGCCCTGGTGTTCCCTCTGAGTCTCTGACTGGCTTCCACGTCCCCTCGTTCTCGAGGAACTTGGTGGGCGTGAGGCCTCTTGTGAGTCAGCACGTGGGTGTGTGGATTGAGCCCTCTGGTGAGACGGCGGTTTGTGTTGACGGCGACACTTACTCGCCTCTTGCCACCTTTACTACCGAGCCGGGCTCTGGTCTCTACACACTTCACACTGGCCCTGGTGGGCAGCAGCAGCAGCAGCGGCGGCAGCAGCAGCAGCAGCAGCGGCAGCAGCCGCAGCAGCGACTCCTCCCCCGGCCCCAAATACTTCCCCCAATCTGGTCCCTACGTCTCACCAGGTTGCTGCGTCCCCCCAGGTAGCTGTGTCTGGTCAGGTTCCCGTGTCTGGTCCAGTTGCTGCGTCGTGCTCCTGCCGGTCGCTTGCACACCCCACCGTTCTGTGGCACCACCGGACGAGGCACCCGTCCCTCCCTCGTCTGCGCGCTATGTCTCGTCAGCGTCTTGTCTTAGGCCTCCCGCGTGTCTTGCCGTCGCTGCCGCCTTCGCTTGCACCGCCGTGCGGTCCCTGCGTCGAGGGTCGGCTGCGCGCCACCCCTCACTCCTCCTCCCTTCGTCCGGCCACCGAGCCTTTTGAGATGCTCCACTTGGACGTCTGGGGCCCCGCCCCTCGCCTTAGCTCTGAGCACGTGCGTTTCTTTTTGGTGGTCGTTGACGACTACTCCCGCTACACCACAGTGTTCCCCCTAGCGAAGAAGTCTGAGGTGACTTCTACGCTGATCAGGTGGTTGTTTACCACTGAGGGCACTCGTGGTCGTCGTGTCACCTGTCTTCACTCTGACCGTGGGGGTGAGTTTCGCTCCGGCATTCTCGCTGGATTCTATCGCGAGCAGGGCATTGGTCAGTCCTGGAAGCTTCCAGAGTCCCCACAACAGAATGGGGTTGCTGAGCGCCGCATAGGCTTGGTCATGGAGATCGCCCGCACCTCCTTGACTCACGCCCGTGCCCCCCATTTTCTGTGGCCCTACGCGGTTAGGTACGCCGCTCACCAGCTGAACCTCTGGCCACGCGTCTCTCCGCCAGAGGCTTCACCGACCAGTCTTTGGACCGGGTCCCCTGGTGTTGCGTCGAGGTTTCGTGTCTGGGGTTGCTTGGCTCTTGTCCGCGACACTTCCGCGGACAAGCTCTCGCCTCGCGCTGTTCCCTGTGTCTTCCTTGGTTTCCCTGAGGACTCCTCTGACTTCACCTTTTACCACCCTCCCTCTCACCGGTTCTTTGACTCACGTGACGTCCGTTTCGAGGAGTCCACCCCCTACTGCGTCAGGTACCCCAGTCAAGGTCTCCCGGTTCCTCCTCCCCCTCTCTTCCTGACTTCCGCTCCCCCTCCTGATCCCCCGGTATAGCCTCCCCCCCTGGTCCCGCCCCGTCAGGTGTGTCCCAGGCTACCCCTCCCCCCTCGGTAGCCCCTCAGGTGCATCCTCCTTCCCCGCAGTCCTCCTCGCAGCCTGCTGCAGACCCTGCGGGAGCTGGTGCTCGTGGAGAGGGCCCTACAGGTGCTAGCTCTGGGGGTGCTGGAGTTGAAGCTGAGCCTGTGGTTGCAGGAGACTCTTGTCTTCCGGGAGCTGGTGTTGGTCCTGCTGACTTTGGGGGTGCTACGTCTGGGGGTGCGGGTGCACCCTCTTTGGGTCCTGGTGAGCCTAATCGTGTTGCTGTTGGTGGTTCTGACTCTGGGGGTGGTGCGCCAGGTGCTTTGGAGGGCGGTCCTGGGGCTGCCGCAGCCCCCGACACTACTCCTCCCCCCCACCCCTACCCGACCCGGCACCAGGCTCGTGTTCGCCGTGCCCGTAAGGAGCAGTTGGAGTTGGAGAGAGAGGAGAGAGAGTTGCAGCGGCTGGAGGAGCAGCAGCAGCAGCAGGAGCAGCTGCAGCAGCTGCAGGTGGAGCCGCCGCAGCAGCAGGAGGCGCAGCAGCTGGAGCCGCTACAGCAGCAGGAGGAGCAGCAGCAGCCGCCGCAGCAGCAGCAGCAGCCGCCGCCGCAGCAGCAGCCGCCGCCGCCGCCGCCGCCGCCACAGCAGCAGCAGCAGCCGCCGCCTCCTCCTCCTGTCTCCGGTCTTCGGGCCCTCGGTCTCCCCTCCCACTCTCCTTCCTCCTCCCCCTCTCCTCCCGTCTCGGGTCCTCCGCTTCCTCCTCCTGACCCCTCCCCGGCTGTTTTCCCTCGTTCTCAGCCTCCGTTGTCCCCTCCTCCTCAGACTTGGGCCTCTCGTCGCTCCCCTCGTGCTCGTCCCTCGTCTCCTGTTCTTGTTACTGACCTTCATACTGCCCTCTTTCATTCTAGTCCGCCTCGTTCGTCTCCGTCTCTCCTTCCGTCTCCTCCTGAGTCGGCCTTCACTGCTTCTCTCTCTACTCCTGTCACTGACTACTACTGCACGTACCGTCTTGTTCTCTCTCGTGTTCTCGCCTCTCTTGTTACCGACCCTCGTACCTCTATCTCCTTTGTCTCCGCCCTTACTGCCGCAGTCACTGAGTTTGCCTCCACTCGCCGCCTTGACTACGCCACCGGTCTTGTGGCTGCTCCTCTTACCAGTCCTCTGGCCGTCGGGGGTGAGTCTGCCCTTGGCTGTGACACCCTAGAGGACAGGCAGTTTGAGCTAGAGTTCCTGGCAGCCGCTTCCCCACATCTCTGTGCCATGCTGCTCGCCCCTGAGGGAGACCTCGACGCCCTTAACATACTGACTCCTCGCACTTACGCTGAGGCAGTGTCAGGGCCTTGGGCCTCTCAGTGGAGAGCTGCCATGGACGCAGAGATGGCCTCCTACAGATCCACAGGCACCTACGTCGACGAGGTTCCCCCCCCTGGGGCGAACGTAGTTGATGGCATGTGGATCTACTGGGTGAAGCGGCCACCGGGATCTCCTCCGGTATTCAAGGCGCGCTACGTGGCTAGAGGTTTCAGTCAGCGCGAGGGAGTTGACTTCTTTCAGACCTTCGCGCCTACCCCGAAGATGACCACTCTTCAAGTGTTACTGCACGTAGCAGCACAGAGAGACTACGAGTTACACTCTCTCGACTTCTCCACTGCTTTCCTTCAGGGTAGCTTACACGAGGAGGTCTGGCTGCGTCGTCCCTCTGCCTTCACTGACACTTTCCCTCCTGAGACTCAGTGGAGGCTCAGGCGACCTGTCTACGGTCTTCGTCAGGCTCCTCGTGAGTGGCACGACACTCTTCGTTCTACCCTCTCTGACCTTGGGTTCCAGCCGTCTTCTGCCGACCCGTCGCTGTTCGTTCGTCGTGGCTCCACACCGTTCTTTGTTCTGGTCTACGTCGACGACCTGGTTTTCGCCACTGCTGACAGGGTTGCCTTGGCAGACGTGAAGTCCGAACTGCAGAAGAGACACACGTGCACTGACCTTGGTGAGCTGCGCCACTACCTTGGCCTGCAGATCACCAGGGACAGAGCTGCTCGCACCATTACACTCTCACAGTCACACATGGTGCAGCAGGTCCTTCAGCGGTTCGAGCTTCAGCACTCCACAGTACAGCGCACACCTCTTGCTGTTGACCACAGACTTACTGGACCCTTTCCTGACGAGCCGTTTGAGTCTAGTGGTCCCTACGCAGAGCTGGTGGGCTGCCTCATGTACCTGATGACTTGCACTCGCCCGGACCTCGCCTTCCCTCTCAGCATCCTTGCTCGCTTTGTTGCGCCAGGGAGACACCGTCCTGTTCAATGGACGGCAGCTGTGAGGGTGGCGAAGTACCTAGCGACGACATCAGGCCTGGGGCTAGTTCTTGGAGGGCAGCAGCCTGTCGTACTTACTGGTCACTGTGACTCTTCTTACGCTGACGACGCTGAGACTCATAGGTCTACTCAGGGGTACTGTTTCAGCTTGGGTTTTGGAGCTGTTTCGTGGCGGTCCACGCGCTCCTCTTCGGTCTCGACCTCTACAGCTGAGGCTGAGATCTACGCTGGTGCCATGGCGGCACAGGAGCTGCGTTGGTTGACCTTCTTGCTCGCCGACCTTGGTGAGCGGCCGAGCTCTGCACCAACCTTGTTCACTGACAACAAGGCATCGATTCTCCTTTGTCGAGAGTCGCGACTGGAGAGCAGAGTGAAGCACATTAACGTCAGATACTTTCTTCTGCGAGAGTTGCAGAGACGTGGACAGGCTCGCTTCGAGTTTGTGGAGTCCGAGGCCAATACTGCAGACATCTTCACCAAGGCGCTTCCGCCTTGTGACCACCAGAGGTGTTGTGTGCAGTTAGGCCTTGTTGACACAGTTTCTAGTCGTGTATAGGCTTGAGTCTACTGTTTGCTTTGCTTGTACTCTTGCTATACACACTTGTGAACTCTCGAACTGGCCTTGTGGCCCCTGTTGCTTGTGCTCAGAGTGTGTGGTGACGTTGTGATCCACCCTGAGCTTTGTTTCTTTGTGACTGGTCTTGTGACCGTACACTTTTGGTTTTGCTTGACACCCCTTACTTAGGCTATGGGGGTGTGTCAAATGTTGTAGCCTGTAGTGAGGTTTGTCTTAGGGGGTACAGATGTTAGGGTTTGTTATATGTACCCCCACCCACATCAATGAACCAACACTTTCATTCTTGACAGGGGTCACTATTTTAGCTGCTGGCTTTAAGAGAATGGATGAATCCGCAAAAAGGCACGCAGCACCCTGAAAGTCAGCTTTTCTATATCCAAATCAAATTGGAAAGCCTGACTTCTGGGGCCTATAATGATAGGGTATATAAAAGAATGCTAACAAGACCCATTTGTCAAAGAATCGAATGACTTGACCGTGATCTCCCGGTTAAAAGCCCCGGGGGTCTTATCCTAAATGTGCTTGAAATGGGTTGTGGGGTCTTATGTAATGGCATATAGTGCATAAGACCCCTGGACATCTATTAATTACTAAAAAATGGATTGTGTAGTGCAGTGTTGAAGAAATTCGAAAAATTCTGTACCAAATTTTGGATTCCTTCACAGCGCGGAAATTCATTCCCTGATTCTCGCACTCGAGTCTCCCTGATTCCTTTCCGCACGTTCAGAAATGCCGAATAATGACAGGCACGTCAGCATTTCTTGCCTGAAGGGCGGCAAAAACGGTGGATTGATGTGGCATCTTGACTCCCTTGACCACAAATTCGCCTAACAAAGTGAATTTGGTGGTTTTTTGTGTGACTCGCTAACCAGCTCATGAACTAACACCACTCTGAATAGCCTGAGGGGGGGTCTTATAATGATTTGGGTCAAAAGACGGTTCCTCTCCAGGACTGACCTAATAAAAGACCCCTGGTCCGGATAGAAGACCCACGGGGCTTTTATGCGGGGGGGTCTTGTAACCGGGAGATCACGGTGAATGGGAATATACTAAGGGGGTATATGCAATCGCATAGCCTCTATGGTGCAACCCTAGCTAGCCCCTCCAAGGCATTCATAAAAAATATTACCGTAGATCATTGTTCCACCTGAGCAAGCTTCCAACGATGCACGCCAGCAGTGCAATCCTTTGCCTCCACTCCCCCCATCTCCAATATTCTTGAAACCAGCCTTGCCCCATGCACCCTACCTTCACATCCACTCGCCGAAGCAGTCGCTGCACTGGCTGTGGAGGGAAAGCGAGATACAAATTGTGCAGCAGGTGGAGTCCCGGAAGATGGGGACCCAGCCGATGAGAGTGCAGGTGGTGGGGCACAGCTGGGTGCGGGCATTGCACGTGCAGCAGCAGCCATCCGTTCACCTCCATCCGCACCAGTGCTGCCTGCTGCTGCACATGCTGTGTCACTGCTGACGCTGTCATGAGCAGCACAAGGCATAGGAGAGCTAACCATATGCACCGCAGCAGCAGCAGCAGCACAAGGCGATGCAGCGCTAGCAACAGCAGCAGCCACTGCGGCAGCAGCATCATCACCGGCAGCACCACTGACAGCAGCAGTAGCAGTAGGCACAGCAAGGTGGGTGAAAGGCGAGGTGATAGCGCCTCCGCGCATCCCCTGTGGCACGGCATGGAAGGTGAGAGGGAATGGCACATAGGCCCGAGGCATGAACACAGGGCCTACCACAGGCGCACACACCCTCTCTCCAAATGTCGCTGACAGCACACGCCCCTCATTGCCTGCTCCTATCCTCCCCCCTCCGCCACCACCACCACCACTGACTGCTTGTCCTTGCGCAACCCCTGCGGCTGCCCCTCCTGCCACCAAGCCTGAGCCCCCACCCGGCCCACTTCCATCTGCAGCCTTGCCGTTGCAGCCCCCTGTACCCCCTCGTGCCTCACCCGCCGCATCTGCCCCGGCGCCCCCCTCATCGTGTGCGTCCTCCCCTTTCCCCCTGGGCACAATGCGCCTCAGGTTCGTGGTGGCTCCGCACGGGCCGTTGCGAGGCGGCGGCTTCTTCTGGCGGCCGCGCTTCCTCTTCATGACGGGCTCGCCCGCCAGCCCCAGCAGGTGGCGCCGCCGCGCCATGGCCGTGGCCGTGGCCGCCGCCATCATCAGGGCCGCGGCGGACCGCGCCGCACACGTGGGGTGCAGCGAGGGGGGCGCGGGGTACAGCGCAGGGGGGGGTGGGAAGAGGGGGTGGTGCATGTGCGAGGGGTCGAGCCCGAACATGGGTGATGCGTGGGCAGAGGAGGCGGGTGCTGGGGCACGGGCAGCAGGTGCTGTGGATGGCACAGCAGCAGCAGCGGCGGTGGTGGCGGGCGCAGAGGGTGGAGTGGCAAGAGCAGCAGGGAGGGCGGAGAGCAACCTGGGGCTGTGAGTGAGAGGGCGCATGGGCACTGGCAGGCTTGCACCCATCACTGCTGACACCGCACCTGCTGGCGGGTAAGGCAAGCTTGGAGGGTGAAAGGGCGGTTGCACGAAGAGCATGGGGGCCATGAGGGGAGCGGCGGGTTGATGCCATACGGGATACGGCACGAATCTGGGCGCGCCTGCCCCGCCACCAACTCCTGCTGCACCACGACCCTGCCCTGTGCCCGCTGCCACTGCGCCACTGCCCTCCCTCCCCCCTCCTGCACGTGCCCCCACAGTGGCCGCGTCACGCACTTTCCGTGCCTCAATCGCTGCCGCCTCGCTTCCCGCGCTTGCCCCACCCGCTGCTGCTGCTGCTGTTGCAGCCGCTCTGCTGCTGCGCTGCCGCCTCTCACGCCTCTCCGCTCCAGCGCTGCTTGGGCCGTCCGCACCACCACCCGCGGCTACAGGCGAGGCGTGTAGTGGAACAGCAGATTCGGGTGTGTGGGGAGAAGCAGCAAGCGGGGAGGCGGCGGGCCAGGGAGCAGCGGGTAGCGCAGCAGCAGGCACTGCAGGCAGTGTCTCTCTTTCTCCATCTCGTGCTGCTGCCTCTGCCGCCGCTGCATGTGGTGATGCGCGTGGCGTTGCTGCTACCCCTTGACCGCACAGGCACGCTGCATGCGCCCCCTGCACGCCCTCATGCTTCTCCACCTGCCACTGCATCTTCTCCTCATCACCCTCACTCCACCCACCGCTCCCATCCGCCGCCCCTACATCCGCCCACTCCCCCTCCGCCATAAGATCCCGCCCGTGCGCTCGCCCCTTCGCGCCCATTCCTCTACCCTCCCCCTCTCCCTCCCCCAACCCCCCATCCCAGCGGGCATGCGCGCCCTGCCACACGCGAGCGGGTCGCTCATCCCCCTGCCGACCGCCGTGCTGTGCATCCTCCCACACATCCAGCCCGCGGAACCACGCTGCGGAGAGGGAGATGTGCAAGACGGGGCGATGGGAGGCGGTGAGAGGGGTAGATGGGACGGGAAGATGTTGGATGAATGTAGAGGTGGAGAGGAAAGCGAGCGTGAAAGCACAACGCGCACGCCCACCTGCAGCGGGGTATGCGCCGCACCACAGCCACGCCTACTCCGGGGCAGCGCTATGGACCACCTCCCCCCCCACCCCCATTCCCCCCCCCCCTCCGCACACCTTCCCGCACTTACCGTCTGGCAGCGCCGCCCAGAGCAAGCCTTCCGCCGCCGCCCCCTCGCCGCTCGCGCCATCCATCGCCGCCTGCAAGCCTCCGCGCGCCCCGGCCCCAACGGCGCTCTTTTCCGCTGCCACAGGCGCCGTTCCCGCACCGAGTCCCGACCCCGATTCCGCGCGCTGCAGCAGCGCCACCGCCTCGTTGCCCCAAGCCGCATCCGTACGGCCGGCGGGTGGCGGCGAACGCTGCTGGAGCGGCTGGCGCGGCGACGACTCGGCGGTGGCGATGGGCGCAGTAAAGGGCGCGGGAGAATGCGCGGAACGGGGAGCGGAGAGCTGGGCGGAGGCGGGCGGCTGGTGGGCGTGCATGCCGTCGCCGTCCATACGCGCTAGCAGTGACATCAGACACCCGCCGCGCACGCGCGCATCTGACGTCAGCGCCTGGTGCGCGCGGCAGAAGCTGTTCGGCTGCGGGTCGCTGCCCCCGTCGGCCCGGTCAGCGACGTCTTCTAGCCCGGCGGACATGCCGGCGGGGTTGACGGCGCGGGAGACGGCGACTTGGTCGCAGGCGGGCCACGCGCACCACGCCAGGTCGTCGGGCAGGCTGAGGTACTCCGACAGCTCGAAGCCCTCCTCCATGTCCTCCGCGCGCGCGCCCTCCGCCCGCTCCGCTTCTCCCATCCCTTCCGCCCAGCATCCCATTGCCTCCCCAATGCCTTCCCCATTTGCTTCCTCCCACCCTACCGCCGCTGACGCCACCGCGTGTGCGGCGGAGGTGGGATGGTGGTTCGCGGGGTGCGCGGAGCTAGCGGCGACGACTACTGTGCTCGGCGGGGCGCCGGCCGACCGTCTCTTCCCGCAGCTGCTGCTTCCGCCACCCGCTCCAACTCTATCGTCACGCGCTTCAGCCGTTCCCCATTGCCCCTGGCGCGCGCCCACGCTGTCCGCCGTGCGCTCTAAGCAGTCCGCGACGTGCTCCGGCGTGGCGGATGGCGAGAACGGCCGCTGGTGGAGCGCCGAGTGCTGGCAGCTCGTGCTAATGCTGCTCGCGCTGCTTCCGCGCGCCACACCATGTCCCGCCGACGCCTGCGCGGAAAGATGGACGCGCGGGAGACGCGCGGGGAACGGAGTTTCTGCAGCGTGAGATATTCCGCTCTCTCCCATCAGCAGCGCGCCGCGCTCGAACGCGAAGAGTGGATCGGCGCACCCCCACGCTGCGAAACGGCCGCAACGGCTGCCAGACGAAAGCGACCCGGGCAAGCCCGACGGCGTGGTGGCGGAGGGCGCGGACGACGCGTTCGCTGCGGACTGCGGCAAGCCTTGGCCGGGCAGTGCGGAAGGGGCCACGGAGGCGAGGCGGCGCGACGCTGCGCATTTGGTCCAGCTCTCGCTGACGACGCTGGCGAGATCCGAGTCGTCCAACGAGAGCGCCGCGGCTGTGGCTGGCGCAGGCGGCATGCGACCCGATCCGAAGACGGCGCTGCTGCGAGGCAACGGCGGCTCCTTGACCATCCCCCCGTGGGCTCGCGCCCCGCATCCACCTGCTCCGCCCGAAGGGCCGCCAAGGAGCTGCTGCTTCGCGCCTCCCAGGCCGGCAGGCGGAGAGAGGCGATCCGTGCGGGTGGCGTGGTGGGTGGGGTGGTACATGGCGGCGAGGCGGCCTCCACTCACGCAAAGCGCTGGCGAGCCTGGGCGCCCTCGTGTGCGATCCAGCTCGCCCTGCGCCGCTCGGGTTCAGCAATGCAGCTTGCACTGCACGGAGGGTTGCGATCTAGCTGCTACGGTGTTTCCCTGACACCGGCGGCTGGTGAGAACTGAATGTCACGTGAGTCTAAGTGACTGGTGAGGTAGCTGCCAATCACTCGACGCGCTCACCCCACCGTGTGTGGGCAACGGGTGCGAGGACGCGCCGCTGGTGGCGATGGTTCTAATCGGAGGCGAGACGGGATGGAGATCGGTGATCGGTGCAAGCACTGCTTTCCACTGCCTCCGTGATCGGTGCTCACAACGGCAGGTGTGCGCGGTGACTCGATGCAGAGAGAGGAGGCAGATGACAGGGGAGGTGAGTGGAGGGGGTTGGTGGAAGGGTACAAGGAATGCGATCCCGAACGCTGAATTGGTGATCGGCGATGAGAGGGGAGGGGAGGTGAGGCAAGGCAATGGCAGCAGGAGGAGCAGCAAGGTGGGACGGCGCATGCACCGAGGGGTGGCACTGGCAGAATTGTGCTGTTCGCGCTTGTGCCTCCGCGAGCTAGCTTCTCCGCGCCAGAGTGTCGGCGGACGGATCACAAGTGGGGGGTGGGGTGGGGTGGGGAGGGGAGGGGAGGGGAGGGGAGGGGAGGGGAGGGGAGGGGAGGGGAGGGGAGGGGAGGGGAGGGGAGGGGAGGGGAGGAGAGGGGAGGGGAGGGGAGGGGAGGGGAGGGGAGGGGAGGGGAGGGGAGGGGAGGGGAGGGGAGGAGAGGGGAGGGGAGGGGAGGGGAGGGGAGGGGAGGGGAGGGGAGGGGAGGGGAGGGGAGGGGAGGGGAGGGGAGGGGAGGGGAGGGGAGGGGAGGGGATGGGAGGGGAGGGGAGGGGAGGGGAGGGGAGGGGAGGGGAGGGGAGGGGAGGGGAGGGGAGGGGAGGGGAGGGGAGGGGAGGGGAGGGGAGGGGAGGGGAGGGGAGGGGAGGGGAGGGGAGGGGAGGGGAGGGGAGGGGAGGGGAGGGGAGGGGAGGGAAGGGGAGGGGAGGGGGGGGGAGGGGAGGGGATGCTGTGGTCCCAGACAGGGCTTCCCCAAGATTCACGGAGATTTCTGGCAACAACTACGGGCGGGGTAGGCGGAAAGGAATACAGTGCTGTCCACTTTCACCATTGTTGGGTGTGATTGTTAGAGAATACAACATGCTGAATGAGGGACACCGTAGACGATTTCAGGTCTGAGAACTGAACGGGAGTGTAACCAACCTTAGTGAGGTCAATTTCACGGGTGTTTTGAGTGTGAATCGAGCAGCGATGGTGGGGCAGGGATACATACGCGAGGTGCAGGATCCGATGTACATACAAACAGGCGTGGCGTGATCCCTCAATTTTGTTCGAAGTTCAAACATTCACAGCTATGAACAGTATAAGATCCTACTCTGAATCACCTTTACACCCAATTATCTATAACAGGTACTCGAATTATTCATGGTGATAGCTAAGCATGACAATATATTTGCCTAGTCGCGTTTCCCGCATATCACTTGCAATGTTGACAGTAACGCTTTGGACTGGTAGACATGTTAATTACGCGGAGATTGTTGAGTTTCCAGGCGCATATTTTGTGCATTCAATTAGTAATTCATAGTGTCTCGTAAAATCATCCATTCGGTTATGTAACTTGCAAACCAGTGACTAAAGAAAATAGAGGTTGTCAGAACATTATATAGCTTATGCTGTTGTGTAGGCTATAGTGGGGTATCCCATAGGGGGTACAACCCAATTAGGGTTTCCTATATGTACTCACTTCATTCATAGTTCATTCAATTCGCGTTCTCCTTCCCACATGGAATCAGAGCAGGTCCCCTCCTAGGGACTGTTTCTAGAGCCCACCGAAGCGCGCCCCGAGGCGCGCTTTCCTTTTTTTTAGCGACCCTCCGTGTCGCCCCTAGCGGCCCGTTGCGCCGCCCTTACCTACGCGAGCCCGCCGCCCTTACGTCGCGGCCCAGCCGCCCTCACGTCGCGGCCCCGCCGCCCTCACCTACGCGGCCCCGCCGCCCTTAAGTCGCGGCCCCGCCGCCCTCACGTCGCGGCCCCGCCGCCCTCACCTACGCGGCCCCGCCGCCCATAAGTCGCGGCCCCGCCGCCCTCACGTCGCGGCCCCGCCGCCCTCACGTCGCGGCCCCACCGCCCTTGCCTACGCGGCCCCGCCGCCCTCACCTACGCGGCCCCGCCGCCCTCACGTCGCGGCCCCGCCGCCCTCACGTCGCGGCCTCGCCGCCCTTGCCTACGCGGCCCTGCCGCCCTCACCTTCGCGGCCCCGCCGCCCTCACGTCGCGGCCCCGCCGCCCTCACTTTGCGGCCCCGCCGCCCTCACCTACGCGGCCCCGCCGCCCCACTTCGCGGCCCCGCCGCCTACGGTACCGGCCCCGCCGCCTATCCTCACCGGCCCCGCCGCCTACGACCGCCGAGCCGAGCCGCCCTGCCGCCGAGCCGCCCTGCCGCCGAGCCGCCCGGGAGCCGAGCCGCCGAGCCGCCCTGCCGCCGAGCCGCCCTGCCGCCGAGCCGCCCGGGAGCCGAGCCGCCCAGCAGCCGAGCCGCCGAGCCGCCCAGCCGCCGGGCCGCCCTACTGCCGAGCCGCCCGACCTGCCCTGCCTGGTGAGCACAGCACCACTGTTACTGCGTGCCCTTCCCCTACTGCTTGCACTACTACACTGTCGTCGTCATGGCTACCCCTAGTGTCCTCGCTTTTGACGCTGAGGGTCGAGCCATTGACTTTGAGGTCTGGGTCGACGACCTGCAGCTGTTCTTACAGTGCGATAGGGCGGACGGTCTTTCCCTCTTTGACCTCACCTCTGGCGCCTCTCCTGCCCCTGCTGCTGATGCTGACCCCACTGTTCGCTCTCAGTGGGCCACCCGCGATGCTGCTGCACGTCTTGCTGTGCGTCGCCACCTGCCTACCACTGAGCGCGCGCACTTTAGTCAGTACAAGAGTGCTCAGACCTTGTACGACGCTGTAGTTGCGCGCTACTCTTCCCCTGCCACTGCTGCCCTGAGCCGCCTCATGCTACCGTACCTCTTTCCTGACCTTGCTGCCTTTCCCACTGTCGCTGACCTCATTACGCACCTCCGCACTAGTGACACTCGCTACCGCGCCGCCCTTCCTGCTGAGTTCTGCGCCAAGAACCCCCCCCCCCCCATGTACATCACTCTCTATTACATAGTCACACGCCTCCCTGACTCCCTTCGCGTAGTCAGGGACCACTTCCTCTCAGTCTGTCCCACCACTCTCACTGTCGACCTCCTCGAGAAGTCCCTCCTGGCGGCGGAGAAGAGCATCGTCGCTGTAGGAGCCTCTCGTGGTGACCCTCGCACCCCCATCTTTGAGGGGTGTTCTCCTTCCCCCCTGCTGCCCTCTGTTGCCTCTGCTGCTGCTGCCGACCTGCTTGGTCTTGAGTCGGTCTGCGCGGCGTCTGCCCCTAGCGGGAGACGCCGCCCTGGCAGGGGCAAGGGGGGCAAGGGCGCGGGTGGAACTGGCGGGGGCGGTGGAGGTGGCGGTGGAGGCGGCGGAGGGAGTGGGGGTGGCGGTGGGAGTGGTGGCGGGGACGGTGGTGGCGGTGGCAGCAGCGGAGGAGGAGGCGGTGGTGGCGGCAGCGGTGGGAGCGGAGGCAGCGGTGGTGGTGGAGGTGGAGGCGGCGGTGGCGGAGGGGGTGGAGCTGGTCGGGGTGGTGCCCCGCAGCGTAGCGGCTCTGGTGGTGGCCAGCGTCAGCAGCAGCAGCAGCAGCAGCAGCGTTCGCGGGACATCCCCCCGCCCCAGCAGCTCCGTGAGTGGTACACGCAGCGTCAGCGGGGTGGGGGTTTTGGTCCGTGCACCTACGTCCTTCGTTCCGGCGACCGCGCGGGTGAGCAGTGTGGGGGTGCCCACCCCACCCAGCGCTGCTTTGGCCGCCTGACGGACGCTTGGCGTCAGCAGTTCCCCGAGGCTAGTGAGATTCCCCGTTGGGGAGAGCTGTCTAGGGCTGGCGTAGCTATCTTTGATCTTGACTTTGATGCTATCCTTGCTGCCATGTATGCTGTGACTATTAGTGAGGAGGGTGACTGTTACCAGTGTTTCCCGCCCGACCCGGGCATTGGTACTGCTGCGCTAGGTACTTCTGCGGCTGCTGCTCTAGGTGCCAGTGCGTCTGCACTCTCAGGTACTGGTGAGGCTGCGCTCTCAGGTACTGCGTCGGCTTCGGCCTCCCTCACCTTCACGCTTGACTCAGGGGCTTCTCGCTCCTTCTTTCGAGACCGCACCACACTCACGCCGCTTGGCCGGCCGGTTGCAGTCTCCCTGGCTGACCCCTCTGGGGGTCCTGTCCTCTCTCACTTCTCCACTGTCCTCCCGTGTCCGGCTGCCCCCTCGGGCACCTTGTCTGGTCTGTACCTCCCCTCGTTCTCGACGAACTTGGTGAGTGGTGCTGACCTGCAGGATGCGGGGGTTCACCAGTTTACTCCTGCGAGTCAGCGGGTGACCCACTGCTCGGACGCCCGCACAGGCCGACACCTGGCCACGTTTTCGCGTCGGCCGGGGTCGAGTCTCTACACCCTGACCACTGAGTCTCCTCCTGTCCCTGCGTCTGGCCAGGTAGCTGCGTCGGGTCAGGTGTTTGCTGCTGCGTCCAGGTCTGGTCCTGAGTCTGCCCCCTGCTCGTGTCGCCGCCTGTCTCAGGAGACTCTCCTATGGCACCACCGTCTTGGCCACCCCTCCTTGCCTCGTCTTCGGGGCATGGCTTCCCGTGTCCTTGTCTCTGGTCTTCCCCGGTCTCTCCCTCCCCTTCCTTCGGGACCCGGACCTTCCTGTGTCCCCTGTGTCGAGGGGCGGCTCCGGGCTGCCCCTCACTCCTCCCAGTTTCCCCCGACAGAGGCTCCTCTGCAGACGCTTCACATGGACGTGTGGGGCCCGGCCCGCGTCCGTGGGCAGGGTCACGAGCGCTACTTCCTGCTGGTGGTTGACGACTACTCGCGTTACACCACAGTCTTCCCCTTGCGCAGCAAGGGTGATGTCACTGAGGTGTTGATCGACTGGATCCGCGCAGCTCGTCTCCAGCTCAGGAGGAGCTTCGGCTCGGACTTTCCTGTTCTGCGTCTGCACTCTGACCGAGGTGGAGAGTTCTCCTCTGGCCTTCTGCGAGCCTACTGTCGTGCACGAGGCATCCGCCAGACCTTTACGCTTCCGGACTCTCCACAGCAAAATGGGATTGCTGAGCGCCGCATTGGCATGGTCATGGACGTCGCTCGTACGTCCATGATGCATGCGGCTGCCCCCCATTTTCTGTGGCCGTTTGCGGTTCGGTACGCGGCGCATCAGATCAACCTTCACCCCAGGGTCTCCCGGCCGGAGACCTCCCCAGCTCTGCTGTGGACGGGAAAGGTCGGCGATGCGTCTGCGTTCCGTGTCTGGGGATCTCGGGCGTTTGTCCGCAACTTGTCTGCGGACAAGCTGTCCCCTCGTGCTGCTCCCTGTGTCTTCCTCGGCTTCCCCCCTGACGCCCCAGGGTGGCAGTTCTACCACCCCTCTTCTCGTCGTGTTCTGTCCTCCCAGGACGTCACGTTTGACGAGTCAGTCCCCTTCTACCGCCTCTTCCCCTACCGCACTCCTTCCCTCCCCCCGCCACCGCACTTCCTTGTGCCAGGTCCCCCCCCGGTAGACCCCCTTCCCCCTCAGGGTCCTGCCCCTTCAGGTGTGTCCCAGGTAGACGCAGTCGAGCCGGTCGAGGTTGCTGGTGACTCTGGTCCTGCTGCGGGTGCTGAGCCTGGGGGTGCTGACTCTGGGGGTGCTACGCGCGTGGGTGCTGAGCCTGGGGGTGCTGAGCCTGGGGGTGCTGAGTCTGGGGGTGCTGAGCCTGGGGGTACTGCGACTGGGGGTGCTGAGCCTGGGGGTGCGGAGTCTGGGGGTGCTGAGCCTGGGGGTGCTGCGACTGGGGGTGCTGAGCCAGGGGGTGCTGCGTCTGGAGCTGCTGAGCCTGGAGCTGCGGAGCCTGCGGCCACTGGACCTCCCCTTGTGGCGTCTGGCGGTGCGGGACCTGGCGGTTCTCCGGGTGCTTCGCCTCGGTGGGAGCCCCTCTCTCCACAGGAGCTGCGCGAGTGGTTTGCTCGCCGCTGGAGACGTACTGCTGGAGCTGGAGCTCCTTCGGCTGCTGAGGGTACTTGTGCCGCTGGTCCCGGAGCTGCTGGGCCCTCGGGTCCGCCTGGAGCTGGAGCTGCTGCGGGTGTTGGTGCTGAGACTGCTGCTGTCCTTCCTGGCGGTGGTCCTGCTGCGGGTGCTGCTGGTGCTGCTGGAGGTCCTGCCGCTGGAGGTGCTGTTGGCGCTGGTGCTGCTGCTGAGGGTGCTGTCCCTGCTGTGTCTGGAGTCGCCGCGCGGCCTCGGCCGTACTTCGTTCCACTCCTACAGCAGGTTCTTGGTCTTTCTCCTCCTGCAGCGTGTCCACCGCCTGTTCAGTCACAGTCCCAGTTAGAGCCCGCCTCCCCACTTCCTGCTCCCTCTCCTTACACTGGTCCCACTGGAGGTCTTGCTGAGCGTCGTGAGCCTGCGTCTCGTCCTGCGTCGCCTGTTCGTGCTGCTCGCGCTAGTGGTCGCGGTTCGCGTCAGCGTCCTCCTCCTGTCCCTGGCACGCACCGGATGTCTTTGCGTCCGTCCACTGCTCCTCTGCGTGCCCCTTTGCCTTCTCCTCCTGAGTCCTCCCTTCCTGCACTTACCGAACCAGAGTCCGACTCTCTTCGTGCTGCTAGTCCTACTGTCACACGTCTCCTTGCTACTGTCGTCACTGACCCCTCTTTTGAGTCCACTGCTGCGTCTGCGCTTGTTGCTGAGCTCGTCGACTTTGCTGCTCGCTGTCGTCTAGACTACGCTGCCGGTCTTGTTGCTGAGTCTGCGTCTGTCTGTCCTCCGTCCGTCGGGGGTGAGTGTGCTCTTGGCACGGACGTCCTTGAGGACAGGCAGGAGGAGTTCCAGTGTCTGGCTGCTGCTTCACCTCATCTCGCGTCCGTACTACTTGCCCCTGAGGGAGACCCGGATGCACTAGACATCCCGACTCCGCGCTCTTACGCGGAGGCCGTAGAGGGTCCCTACTCCTCTCAGTGGCAGGCAGCTATGGATGCAGAGATGGCGTCCTGGAAGTCCACAGGCACCTACGTTGACGCGGTGCCCCCTCCTGGGGCGAACATCGTCAGTGGCATGTGGATCTTCAGGGTGAAGCGGCCGCCGGGCTCTCCACCTGTCTTCAAGGCGCGGTACGTCGCTCGTGGCTTCAGTCAGCGGCAGGTAGTTGACTACTTTCAGACCTTCTCTCCCACCCCGAAGATGACCACTCTTCGGGTGCTGCTGCACATAGCCGCTCAGCGCGACTACGAGCTCCACTCTCTTGACTTCAGCACTGCTTTCTTGCAGGGTAGCCTGCACGAGGAGATCTGGCTGCGCCGTCCACCTGGCTTCACTGGGACTTTCCCTCCTGGCACCCAGTGGAGCCTCCGACGGCCAGTCTACGGTCTCCGCCAGGCACCGCGTGAGTGGCACGACACACTGAGGACTACGCTTGCGGCTCTTGGGTTTGCTCCCTCTACTGCTGACCCGTCGTTGTTTCTGCGCACCGACACTTCTTTGCCGCCGTTCTACATCCTCGTGTACGTCGACGACTTGGTCTTTGCCACAGCTGACACTGCTGGACTAGCCTACGTGAAGTCCGAGCTGCAGAAGAGACACACGTGCACAGACCTGGGTGAACTGCGCAGCTACCTTGGCTTGCAGATCACTCGGGACAGAGCACGCCGCACCATTACCTTGACTCAGTCACACATGGTGCAGCAGGTCCTTCAGCGCTTCGGCTTCACGTACTCCTCGCCTCAGGCCACTCCTCTGTCTACTCGCCACTCGCTCTCAGCTCTGCCTTCGGATGAGTCCGTAGAGTCGAGTGGCCCGTACCCAGAGCTTGTTGGCTGCCTCATGTACCTGATGACCTGCACACGACCTGACCTTGCATACCCTCTTAGCATTCTTGCACGCTATGTTGCTCCTGGGAGACACCGACTAGAGCACATGGCTGCAGCGAAGAGGGTGTTGCGCTACTTGTGCAGTACGTCGGGCATGGGGCTAGTGCTTGGAGGGCGGAGTCCAGTGGTCCTCACTGGGCACGCGGACGCTTCTTGGGCTGACGACCAGGCTACGCAGCGGTCGTCGCAGGGTTACACCTTCAGTCTTGGTTCCGGCTCTGTCTCGTGGCGGGCTACTCGCTCGTCCTCTGTTCTCGGCTCCAGTTGTGAGGCTGAGATCTACGCCGGGGCCATGGCTGCACAGGAGCTTCGCTGGCTCACCTACCTGCTGACTGACCTTGGAGAGCAGCCTCGTTCTCCTCCAGTGCTGTACGTAGACAACAAGGCCATGCTGGCCTTGTGTCGAGAGCAGCGCTTGGAGCACAGAACGAAGCACATTGCTCTCCGTTACTTTCTTGCTCGTGAGCTGCAGCAGCGTGGTCAGTTGCGACTTGCGTACGTGGCCTCTGAGGCCAACACTGCTGATGTGTTCACCAAGGCACTTGCGCCTTGTGACCATCAGCGCTTCTGCACTCAGTTGGGTCTTGTACCTGTCTTGCCTCACTTGCTCTCCTCTTGACCTTGCTTGTACTGTCACATATATATACCTGCTCTTTCTTGTCTAGCTCTATATATATATGTGTCCTCCTGCATGTGAACTGGCCTTGTGGCCTTGTCGTTGTGCTCGGACTGTGTGGTGACTTTGTGATCCACCCTGAGCTTGCTGTGCTTTGCGTGACTGGTCTTGTGACCCCTTGTTCTCCCCCACTTTGCCTATGGGGGTGTGTCAGAACATTATATAGCTTATGCTGTTGTGTAGGCTATAGTGGGGTATCCCATAGGGGGTACAACCCAATTAGGGTTTCCTATATGTACTCACTTCATTCATAGTTCATTCAATTCGCGTTCTCCTTCCCACATAAATATGAACAAGAAAACTCACCATATTACACATCGGAACTGCACGAGATTTACACTACGGACCCAGATGAATCCGCCCTTTATGTTCCTAAAGGCGTGTCTGGAGAGTACGTCCGAGTGCTGTTGAATGATGCTTGGTACGATCCATAATAGATAGATGTGGTGTAGTTGCGAGTAGGTGGATGTGCTTGGCAACTCTATATGTTTTGATTATGATGTGTACCCCGATCTGGTGGTGGTTGTGATTGATCGGGTTCGATTGACTCGATCTGAGGCGATCGACGAACTTTTGAGCCGTGCAATATGACGAGTCAATTTCGCAAAAAAATGTCAGTACCACCAGCAAAGTTTCGCCGCCGAGGCCACAAGCAAGCTTCAGTGGATGTTTAGTATTCGAACATTGTTGTTACTTTAGTGGCAATGTAAAACGAATTTTGCAGGGGTTAGTTGTTTTTTTGCAAGCTGTAATCTTACCCAATCTACCAATCCTGATAGATCGCAGTCGATTGCGCGGATCAATGCAATCTATCGAGTTAGACTGGAACTTCGATTGCGATCGAAATTCCCCCAATCGCCCCAAAATGACCATGTGGCTTCCTTTAGAAGCTCTGGATCGCCTCTGAATGAGGCAATCATCCTATGATCTTGGTGATATGCACCAGGCCCAGTTCTACTGGTTTTCTTACTCCAACCTCTGAAACTGTTTGCAGGCTTCCGATGGCTAAAGTCTGGGCGGCAGGCGTCTTGGCTGCCCAAAAGATAAAGCCAGGGGTGCATGGGGTGGCATAGTCTGCAAAACAGGCCACTTGGGAGACGGACTCAAGAAGGAGAAACAAACATCGAGCCTTCCTACTGTGCCGACTAGCTAACCCTTTGCGCCCACTCCAAATGGTGGAATGATGAGGGGATATGGCAGGTGTCAGAATGAACAAGGGTGATTGCACTAGGAAAGAGTTGGGTACAAGTAGGAAACCCTAAACTTACTATACCCCATAGTAACTACCCCACTACAGCCTAAACAAACTGTAGCAGCTATAACATTTGACACACCCCCATAGGCAAAGTGGGGGAGAACAAGAGGTCACAAGACCAGTCAAGAAAGGCAAAGCAAGCTCAGGGTGGATCACAACGTCACCACACTCACTGAGCACAAGCAAAGGGCCACAAGGCCAGTTCACATGCAGAGGCATATATGTAACACAAACATCACAGCAATCGCTACCTAACAAAGCAAGCATGCACGTATATGTATATGTATATATATAGATCACAGTACAAGTAAAGCCTACAGCAAGTGAGGAAAAGTGGGCACAAGCCATAGCAAAGTGCAGAAACGCTGATGATCACCAGACTGAAGTGCCTTGGTGAATATATCAGCAGTGTTGGCCCGAGTGGCCACGTAACGCAGACGAAGCTGACCACGCTGCTGCAACTCTCGAGCCAGGAAGTAACGCAGAGCGATGTGCTTTGTTCTGTGCTCCAGTCTGTGCTCCTCACACAAGGCAATGGGAGCCTTGTTGTCGACGTACAGCACTGGAGCAGAACGAGGCCGCTCTCCCAAGTCGGTCAACAGGTAGGTGAGCCAGCGTAACTCCTGTGCAGCCATGGCTGTGGCGTAGATCTCAGCCTCACAACTGGAGCTGAGAACTGAAGACGAACGTGTAGAACGCCAAGAAACTGTGACGACCGCTGAGTAGCCTGGTCGTCAACCCAAGAAGCGTTTGAGTGCCCAGTGAGAACAACTGAGCTCCACCCTCCAAGCACGAGCCCCATGCCTGATGTACTGCACAAGTAGCGTAGTACCCTCTTAGCAGCATCCATGTGCACCTTTCGGTGCCGACCAGGAGCCACGTAGCGAGCCAGAAGGCCAAGAGGGTACGCGAGGTCAGGACGAGTGCAAGTCATCAGGTACATGAGGCAGCCAACTAGCTCTGGGTAAGGACCACTCGGCTCTACGGACTCGTCCGAAGGTGGAGCTGAGAGCGAGTGACCTGTAGCCAGAGGAGTGTGCTGTGGCGAGGACCAGGTGAAGCCGAAGCGCTGAAGGACCTGCTGCACCATGTGTGACTGACTTAGTGTGATGGCGCGGCGTGCTCTGTCCCGAGTGATCTGCAAGCCAAGGTAGCTACGCAGCTCACCCAGGTCTGTGCACGTGTGTCTCTTCTGCAGCTCCGACTTCACGTGGGCGAGAGCCTCAGTGTCAGCAGCGGCAAAGACCAAGTCGTCGACGTACACGAGGATGTAGAACGGCGGCAGCGAAGTGTCGGTACGCAGAAACAGCGACGGGTCAGCAGTAGAAGGCGCGAACCCAAGAGCCGCAAGTGTAGTCTTCAGTGTGTCGTGCCACTCACGTGGCGCCTGGCGGAGACCGTAGACCGGCCGGCGGAGGCTCCATTGGGTACCAGGAGGAAACGACCCAGTGAAGCCAGGAGGGCGGCGCAGCCAGATCTCCTCGTGCAGGCTGCCCTACAAGAAAGCTGTGCCGAAGTCAAGAGAGTGAAGCTCGTAGTCACGCTGAGCGGCAACGTGCAGTAGCACCCGAAGAGTGGTCATCTTCAGGGTGGGGGAGAAGGTCTGGAAGAAGTCCACTCCCTCTCGCTGACTGAAGCCTCGAGCAACGTAACGAGCCTTGAAGACAGGCGGAGAACCTGGCGGCCGCTTCACCCTGAAAATCCACATGCCACTGACGATGTTCGCCCCAGGAGGGGGAACCTCGTCGACGTAAGTGCCAGTGGACTTCCAGGATGCCATCTCTGCGTCCATAGCTGACTCCCACTGAGAGGAGTACTCACCCGCGATCGCCTCAGCGTAAAAGCGCGAGGTCGGGATGTCTGGTGCATCCGGGTCTCCCTCAGGTGCAATCAGCATGGACACGAGATGAGGTACAGCAGCGGCAAAGCACTCAAACTCCTCCTGCCTGTCCTCAAGGACGTCCATGCCAAGAGCACACTCACCCCCGACGGACGGAGGACAGACAGACTCAGACTCAGCAACAAGACTCGCAGCGTAGTCTAGACGACAGTGAGCAGCAAAGTCGACAAGCTCAGCAACTAAGGCAGACGCAGCAGCTGACTCAAAGGAAGGATCAGTGACAGCAGTGGCCAGGAGACGCGTGACAGTAGGACTAGCAGCACGAAGAGAGTCAGACTCCGGGTCAGCAAGGGCAGGAAGGGAGGATGCAGGAGGAGAAGGCAGAGGGACACGCTGTGGATCAGTGGAAGGACGAAGCGTCATCTGGTGAGTGCCTGGGACAGCAGGAGGACGCTGACGCGGGACACAACGACCAGTGCGAGCAGCACGAACAGGTGACGCGGAACGAGACTCAGGCGACACAGGACGAGACTCAGGCTCACGACGCTCCGTAAGACCGCCTGTCAGACCAGTGTAGGGAGAAGGACCAGGGAGTGGCGAGGCAGGCTGTAACTGTGACTGCGACTGGACAGGCGGAGGACACTCTAAGGAGGGAGCAGGACAAGGAGGAGGCGGCTGACCAAGAACCTGCTGAAGGAGCGGAACGAAGTACGGCCGCGGCCGTGAAGTGCCCCCAGAACCAGCAGAGACAGCACCAGAACCCCCAGCAGCAGCTCCAACTCCTGCAGCACCACTAGTAGCGCCAGGAGTGCCAACTCCAGTACCCCTAGTAGCACCAGCTCCAGCCGCACTGTCGGCTCCAGCACCTGCAGGAGGACGAGCGTCAGCACCTCCAGCTCCAGCCCCTGCAGCACCACCAACCCCAGTACGAGTAGCACCTCCAGCAGCTCCAGTAGCACCTCCAGTCCCAGCAGCTCCAGTACCGCCAGTACGAGCACCTCCAGGACCAGTGGCTCCAGCACCTCCAGCACCAACCCCAGGGTCAGCAGCTACACCAACTCCGGTAGGCCCAGCGACCGCAGCTCCAGCTCCAGCAGCACCTCCAGCTCCCTCAGCACCACGGCGGCGGCGACAGTACCGGGAGTACCACTCACGCAGCTGCTGGGAAGAGAGAGCGCCCCCAGGTGGAGCACCCCCAGGCTCAGGACCTCCAGGCTCAGCACCCCCAGGCACAGCTACCCCAGGCTCAGCACCCGCAGTCTCCGCACCCCCACGCTCAGCACCCCCAGTCTCCACACCCCCAGGCTCAGCACCCCGAATCTCCGCACCCCAAGGCTCAGCACCCCCAGTCTCAGTACCCCCAGACCCAGCACCACCAGGCTCAGCACTCTCAGGCTCAGCACGCTCAGTACCTCGCGCAGGACCAGAGTCGACAGCTACCTCGACAGACTCGACCGGGTCTACCTGTGAGACACCTGAGGGAGCAGGACCCTGGGGAGGCAGGGGGTCTACCAAAGCAGCACCTGGCGTGAGGAAGAGCGGCGGAGGGGGGAGCGGGGCAGTGCGATAGGGAAAGAGACGGTAAAAGGGAACCGACTCGTCAAACGTGACGTCCTGAGAAGGGAAGACACGGCGCGAGGTGGGGTGGTAAAACTGCCAGCCAGGCGCGTCAGGGACAAAGCCCTGGAAGACACAAGGAACAGCGTGGGAGGAGAGCTTGTCCGCCGACGTATCGCGGACAAAGGCACGAGATCCCCAGACCCGGAACACAGACGCATTGCCAACCTCTCCAGTCCAACGCAGTGTCGGCGAGGTCTCCGGAACGGAGACACGGGGCCAGAGGTTGAGCTGATGCACGGCGTACCGGACCGCAAACGGCCACAGAAAATGGGGGGCAGCCGCATGGACCAAGGAGGTACGAGCGACCTCCATGATCAATCCAATGCAGCGCTCAGCAACCCCATTCTGCTGAGGAGAGGCCGGAAGTGTGAACGTCTGCTCAATGCCCTCCCCCTGACAGAAGGCCTCCAAGAGGCCAGAGGAAAACTCACCACCTCTGTCAGAGTGCAGTCGCAGGACGGGAAGGTCCGTGCGAAAGCGCCTCTCCAGCTGGAGACGGGTAGCGCGGATCCAAGGGATTAAGACAGCAGGGACCTCTCCCTTGGTGCGCAAGGGGAAGACTGTGGTGTAACGCGTGTAGTCGTCAACTACCAGCAGGAAGTAGCGCTCTCCGCCCTGTCCACGGACGCGGGCCGGGCCCCACACGTCCATGTGAAGGGTCTGTAGAGGAGCCTCCGTCGGGGGAAACTCAGAGGAGTGAGGGGTGGCACGCTGCCACCCCTCGACACAGGGAAGGCAGGGAGGGGCAGGGGACGGTGGTAGGGGAGGCAGTGACCTGGGGAGACCAGAGACAAGGAAACGGGAGTGCATGCCACGAAGGCGCTGCATCGAAGGGTGACCAAGGCGGTGGTGCCAAAGGACCGACCGGTGCGACAGGGTGCGACACGAGCAGGGGGCGGACAACTGACCTGACGCAGACGCAGACGCAGCTACCTGAGGGGACTCAGTGGTCAGTGTGTACAAGTCCGACCCCGGCTGCCGAGTGAAGGTAGCCAGGTGACGACCCGTCTGGGCACACGTGCAGTGTGTCACACGCTCGTAGGCAGGGGTGAACTGGTGAACACCCGCATCCTGGAGCGCGGAACCTGCCACCAAGTTCGTAGAGAACGAGGGGAGGTAAAGACCCGACAGTGTGCCGGACGGGAGAGCAGGACAAGGGAGGGCAGTGGTGGAGGTCGCAAGGACCGGACCCCCGGAGGGGTCAGCCAGGGAGACAGCAACGGGCCTAGGGAGCTGCGCTAGGGCAGTGCGATCGCGAAAGAAACAGCGGGAAGCACCTGAGTCTAGTGTGAAGGTGTGCAGTGCCTCAGTAGACGCAGTACCTGAAGGGCGTGCGGGGGTCGCCACGAGAGGCACCTACAGCAACTATGCTAGCCTCAGCTGCAAGCAGATGCTTCTCGAGCAGGTCAAAGGTGAGCTCGGTGGGGCAGAGGGCGAGAAAGTGGTCCCTGACTGCGCGAAGAGAGTCAGGGAGACGGGTGACTAGGTGGTAGAGAACGAGGTACATCGGGGGGGGATTCTTGGCGAGGAACTCAGCAGGAAGGGCGGCTCGGTAGCGAGTGTCACTAGTGCGGAGGTGTGTAATGAGGTCAGCGACTGTGGGATAGGCGGCCAGATCGGGGAAAAGATAGGGCAGCGAGAGACGGCCGATCGTAGCAGAGGCAGGCGAGGAGTAGCGCGCGACTACAGCATCGTACAGCGCCTTAGCAGTTTTGTGCTGGCCAAAATGCGCGCGCTCATCTAACGGCATGTGGCTGCGAATGGCTAGGCGAGCGTGAGCATCACGAGTCTGCCACTGGGAGCGAGCCGTACTGTCAGCAGTCTCAGCAGGTGCAAGAGCGGTTCCGTACGCATGATCGTACAGCGAGATATCGTTCTTAGCAGTGATCTGTAGGAACAGGTGCAGGTCGTCGAGCCAAGCCTCAAACTGAATGGGACGGCCCTCAGCATCGAAAGCGAGAACGGTGGGACTAGCCATGGGCTGCAGAAAGCGGCGCGCGGGTAGACAGAAAGTGGCGCGCGGGTAGACTGAAAGCGGCGCGCGGGTAGATAGAAAGCGGCGCCAGGGTAGACAGAAAGCGGCGCGCGGGTAGGCAGAAAGCGGCGCGCGGGTAGACAGAAAGCGGCGCGCGGGTAGGCAGAAAGCGGTGCACGGGCTGCAGAAAGCAGCAGTAACAGGGGCAGCACGGCACAACAGGGCTGCAGTTGCGCGCGGGCAGTGAGCTACGCGCTGGCTGCAGCGGCCGGTGTATAAGCAACTGCGACGCGTGGGCTGCGCGCGGGGTCGCACGAGGACGGTGCAGGCTGCGTGCGGGCGGTGCTGGTCGCGTGTGGGCGGCTAACGGCCTACGCGCGCTAGAAACGGGCCGCGCGCGGGTGGCTAGCGGGCTGCACGCGCTAAGACCGCGCCGCGCGTGGGTGGCTAGCGGGCTGCGCACGGGCAGCGTGAGAGAAAGAGGCGCGCGAGGGCGCACTAGCAGAGAGGCGCACGAGGGCGCGAAGGCGGTAGGGCGCTCGAGGGCGCTTCTAGCGGAACGGTGGGCCCTTAGGACTAAGCGGTCCTAGGTTCCTAACCTAGGCTCTGATACCATGTCAGAATGAACAAGGGTGATTGCACTAGGAAAGAGTTGGGTACAAGTAGGAAACCTTAAACTTACTGTACCCCATAGTAACTACCCCACTACAACCTAAACAAACTGTAGCAGCTTTAACATTTGATAGCAGGGGGTGAAACCAAACATTTCTCCACAAAAAAGACAAGCCCATTTCACCAAACCCCTTGCTCCAATGAACGCAAGTAAGTAAAAAAAAAAAAAAAAAAAAAAAAAAAAAAAACAACAACTACAACAACAACAAAAACCATGAAACATGAAACTTGTGACTCATCCGAAAATAATGTGGTATGTTTTTTACCTAGCGCCAGACACGACCCCAAATGTCTTTCGCTCAGGGAGAGCCCCTCATTCTGTTCCGCTATGCTGAAATTTCTCGAATGGGCAAGAGGAGACCTGCTGGTTTTGGTTTGACTTTCCTTCCAGGTTTTGGCAGACCCTTTGCTTAGCCTGGACCTGTATGCCCGCAGAACAAGGCCTATACGTTCTTCACGGTGGTGATTGGCACGCCCTTCAAGTTTTAGGGTTACAAATTGGTTTCCTAAGTCCCCGTACCCAATCAAAAGTTCACTTTTCCAATACAGTCACCGAGCTTAGCAACTCCGAGTGGGTCAAAATAAGCAAACTCCATAGTAGACCGTCACGAACCCAGCATGATTATCTGTGAATACTAACATGCTTTACTCCGAGTAGGCCCACCCCAAACTACAATTTCGAGCTAGATAGATGGGATGAATCCTCCGCTTAAGGGCTTATTCCTACACAGGTACTCCGTCGACCCTGAAATAGCGTCAATAGAGACGCAAAATTTTCCACAATGGGAAAACTTCCTAAGGTTCGGGGAAGCTATGGGCCCCAAACTATGACCCACTTAATCAAATTTGACTGGAAGTGTTCCATGATGTGGCATATATGGGACATTCCTTCGGTAACAAAACCTTTGCCGGACTAGCGAAATAATACTACTTGCCCTGAATGGCAGCTGCCATGCAGCAATTCGTCACCTCGTGTGTCCTCTGCATGTTTGCTGGTTCAACATTAGCCTAATGATCCTGCTTGGTATCTTCCCCGGTTCCCCCCCTTTGTTCTTCTCGGTTGCGTAGGGTGCCCTATGTCAGAGGTCCAATGGTGATCCCCGATTGATCCTAGGGAAGGGTTACAGGCATGTTGGCCTGGGGGGTTATGGGCGCACTGATCCGCTACTTAACAAGCCCTTTTATCCCAATGGTCTAGTGGTTGGGATTCTGACACCTTAGGCATCACTTGATCCTCCCCACTCACCTCCAGTGTCACCCCATCCACTAGTTGCAGTGGCCCAATCTTCGATTGCGGTTGCTCAGGTTCCTTCTGTGTTGCCCCAGCTTCCGCCTCTGTTGGATCCCCATTCTTCGTTGCCTCCCCACCCGCCTTCGTTGGAGGCGCCTTCTCCGCCTGCTTCGCCCCAAGCACTGCAGACGAAGGTCCCTCGTGCTTCTGCTATACTCTTGCAGCTGAGTTTTCCAGCTTCGATTGCGCGCTTGATCCTCTTCTTCTTCGACGCAGAGTTTCTTGGTCAGGTCGCACCAATGGGGGACGGCTTGAAGAATTGTTCCTTGGTGTACGGGCGCGGTTCGCCATGCGCATCGTATGATCTGTGCCTTCTTCCTCACACGATCCTCTAAAGGCGTTCGCTGGCGTGCCGAAGACGCGGTGCGTGGCGCCTTCAAGCTCGAGCGTTGATAAGCATTCGTCAGGCGACGCATATCGTTTAGCTTCCGCGATCGCAGCAAGTCATCTGCCGACAATGCTGGCGGTAGTTGAGGCGGTAGGGGTGTGACAATTCCTACAGATGTCGTGGGGTCAGGATTGTGCAGTGCTGTTACGTCCGCGTGCTGGTGACGCAGCACCAAAGGTCTCCCGTCAGGGTGCTTCCGCCCCTGGATATATTCGAAATGGAGTGGGACGAGATCGATTAAGTCGTCCATGTTCCCACTACAGGCCAAGATGTTAAAATCCAGGTTGTATACACTGTTGTAGGCGTGTGTGCATCTGAGGTACATGTGCGGCTTGTCAGGCGGGGCAAAGTGTAGCAAGATGTTAAGAGATTCTGGGTCGGTGCTAATTTCCACTCTGCAATCTGTCAGCAGCGACACAAAGAGTAGGTTGAAGCGCAGGTTCTGCATGATAAGCACGTGATTCAGTGTGATGTGCGTATTGCTGTCACGCGCCTTCAGGATGCGCAACCTTTCGTTGTTCATTACTATAATATATGTGACCATGAGGGTGGCGACGGGGCGTTGAGCCAACTATGTGCTACCCGCAACAACTGTCAAGATACAAATTGTTCTGTTAATCGTCGTTGCGCTCAAGAAGCGCAAGTTGCGTCGTGACAATGTGCGGGGTATCATACTTCAGGAAACGTTCATGTGCAATCCAGACGATGGGCGCTGGCATGGGGTCAAACATGTGCGAGGAACTTACAAGTAGTGGGACTGGAAGGTTCCAGTCTTGACCATCGTCGTCGTTGTAGTCGTGGTCCACGGTAAAGGGTAAATTTTCTTTAACGCAAAGATCGGGTTTTGCGTGCACACTGCGCCGAAAACAAGTTCCCCGTATGTGACGTATCTCCATGTTGTTGAGGACGTTGCAGGTGCCTCCAGGTTGTGCTGGCTGTGGCTACTGCTGTTGAAGTGAGGAGTTCGCGTTGTGCAGTGGGGGATGAAAGCCATGGGCTTGACATGTGTCTTGGCGCACAAGTCTTGTCGGCTCCCAAGTGCTCGGATTGGGTTGGCCATTGTTGGAGTTAAACTTGCATCACTCCGTTGAGTGCCTGAAACTTATGCAAACTTTGCAATAGTGGCGCCGCGGTCGTTGCTCTTCTTTGTTGTTGGCATAGAAGGTGAGTCGCTCTCGTCACGGCACGGGACAATCCTTATGTGCATCCATGTCCTGTTGTTCGACGAGAAGGGCGGCGTAGAGGGCAGCTTTCGAGATAGCTTCATGTTGGCAAAGGAGCGCCTTGCATGGTTACCATTCGGGCCCGGGTTTTGCGAGCATGATGGTGACGAAGATTTCTTTGGAGATTGAACTCATGTGCTTTGCGATTTAATCGCATAAGCTCCGGCAATGGTTTATGTAGGACTTGGCTTTCTCCCCGGGTCCCATTTTTACCTCCATCAATCGTTGGAGCAGTCTGCTCTACGACACTGAGTCCTTTGACTGGAACAACTTTGTGAGGTACCACCAAGCTCCGAGGCTGGAGCCGGGTTCGTTTTGAACGAGGGAATGCCCAGTTGCTCCATCGGCAACATATTTTGCAGTAAGACGTTACTCGCCACGAGCGAGTCGTTATAATGTTGCACTCTGGCGTTGTCAGTGTCCGCTAGTGGGCTTGAGTAACTGATGTCAAAGTAATGGTAGATCTGAGTTTTGCAGTAGCAGCTCCAGCTCAAAACTCTGGGCTTAAACGTATTTCCCGTAAAAAACTGTACTTGTCATATTTTTTGAGATATTGAAAAAAAATCGACTAGGCTGAGAAAATTGCATCATCACTTGGATGGGGGACCTCTGGTGTTGATGTGTTGTGTCGAGGGAGAAAGTTTGAGGGGCGGTTTCGCAGCCAGTCGCGGCCGGTTGAGTGGGTTGGGAGGAGGTTCCCGCTTAGCCATTCCACAATGCCTAGAGACTTTGCTCTAGAGCTGATAGTTGAAGCCCTTGCTCTAGAGCTGATATTTGAAGCCCTTGCTCTAGTGCAACAGTGCTGATTATCATCGTTGCCTCGGTGCTCACAACTGGGTTCAGTTTAGCTTCACCCGTCAGATTCGTTTGACCTCCTGATCCTCTGGCCATCCTTATGCGCGAGTGTGTGCCTGACGCCACCTTTAATGATCGCAAGAATTTTTGGAGGCGGTCGTGCGAAGAATTTCTTAGTCGCTCCCATACCATGTTACGATCCCATGGGGGACCTTCAGCCTCAGATTGTTTGCAGAGAGTTAATGCAGCGAAAGTAAGAGTTAAAGCAAAATGACTTAAGTGATTATAAGGGATATACATGAGTTTAAATACAAAAAAAATGAGACGACTTAGACTACCCACGTACTCTAAGGGGTACGTTCCCTTATTGCAGCAAAATAAAACCGTGCGGCGCGGGAACCGGGTTCGAACCTGTTCTCACCCTTTTGCTTGGCAATGTAGCTGCCGATGCTTCTGCTACTAACGGTCCAGATGCTTTAGTTGTATGCGACGGTTCGCGTCATCCTGACCGTTCGCATTCATATCCGATTGTGCAACAGGGCCCAAAATTGGTTTTGGCCCACCCTGCCAAATCAGTCTTCCAGCATGTGCCAACCCTGTCAGACTTATATGATCTAGCCTGTGTAGGCTGTAGCGGGTTAGATACTAAGGGGTACACAATTCTAGGGTTTCATATTTGTATCACACTCATTCCTTAGTCAATCATTCCTCGTGATTCTCACATGGTATAGAGCAGGTTCCCTAGTGGGAACGTTTCCTTGGGCCCACCACTGAAAATCGAAAAAATTTTTCCTGCCCGGAGTGCACTTTGCCCCCGCCCTTAGCGGCCCGTCGCGCCCTCTTACGGCCCCTCGCGGCCCCCTCTCACGGCCCTTGGCGGCCCCTTCGCGGCTCCCTTGCGGCCCCTGCGCCGCCCTTCGCGGCCCCTCTCACGGCCCTTCGCGGCCCCTGCGCGGCCCCTTCTCGGCCCCGCCGCCGTCCTTCGCGGCCCCTTCACGGCCCTCGCCGCCCTTAGCGACCCCTTCTCCGCTCCTCCGCGGCCCCTTCTCGGCTCCTTCACGGCCCTGCCGCCCAGCCGTCGTCGCCCCAGCAGCAGCAGCCGTCGCGCCGTCACAGCCGCCGCCACCACTGCCGGGGCCGCCGCCGCTGCTGACACCAGGAGCCGCCGCTACCGGTGCAGTGACAGCAGCAGCCGCCGCCGCCGCCGCCGACAACAGCGGCCGCCGTCGCCGCCGACAACAGCAGCCGCCGCCGCCGCTACCGTGACAGCCGCCGCCGCCGCTACTTGAGCCGCGGCCGCCGCCGCCACCGCCCGGAGCAGCAACGGCCGCCGCTGCCGTTACGGCCGCCGCCGCCGCTACCAGGGCCGCAGCGGCCGCCGCCGCCAACAGCAGGAGCCGCTGCCGCTGTCGCGGCCCTGTCCCTGCACAAGCGCCTCGGCCCTGCCCCTCCACTTGCGGCACTCTACCCTCCCGCCCTGGTAAGAGCACCGCCGAGCCGCGCCCCTGCTACTGCGCTACACCTAGCCTGCTGCTGCTGCCCCTAGCCCGCTGCCACTGCTGTCATGGCTACCCCTAGCGTTCTCGTCTTTGATGCTGAGGGTCGGGCTGTTGACTTTGAGGTCTGGGTCGATGATCTGCAGCTTTTCCTACAGTGCGATAGGAAAGACGGTCTCTCACTGTTCGATCTCACGTCTGGCGCCTCTGCTGCCCCTGCTGTTGATGCTGATAGCACTGATCGCTCACAGTGGGCCACACGCGATGCTGCTGCCCGTCTTGCTGTGCGTAGTCACTTGCCGTCCTCTGAGCGCGCGCACTTCAGTCAGTACAAGAGTGCTAGGACCTTGTACGACGTTGTAGTCGCACGCTACTCTTCCCCTGCCACTGCTGCCCTTAGCCGCCTCATGCTGCCGTACCTGTTCCCTGACCTCGCCGCCTTTTCCACAGTCGCTGACCTCATTACGCACCTTCGCACTAGTGACACCCGCTACCGCGCTGCGCTTCCTGCTGAGTTCTGCGCCAAGAACCCCCCCCCCCCATGTACATCACCCTCTACTACATAGTCACCCGGCTCCCTAACTCCCTTCGCTCGGTCAGGGACCACTTCCTCTCTGTTTGCCCCACCACACTCACCGTTGACCTCCTCGAGGAGCGCCTCCTGGCAGCTGAGAAGAGTATAGTCGCTGTAGGAGCCTCTCGTGGTGACCCTCGTGCCCCTTTCTTTGAGGGGTGCTCCCCCTCCCCCCTTTTGCCCTCTGTTGCCTCTGCTGCTGCCGTCGACTTCGTTGGCACCAAGTCGGTCGGCGCTGTGTCTGCCCCTAGCGGGAGACGCCGCACCGGCAAGGGCAAGGGGGGCAAGGGCGCTGGAGGGGCTGGCGGGGGCGGTGGAGGTGGCGGTGGAGGCGGCGGAGGGAGTGGGGGTGGCGGTGGGAGTAGTGGCGGGGGTGGGGGCTTCGGTGGCGGCGGTGGAGGCGGAGGCGGCGGCGGCGGTGGCGGTGGGAGCGGAGGAGGAGGCGGAGGCGGCGGTGGCGGAGGTGGCGGCGGCGGAGGTGGAGCTGGTCGGGGTGGCTCTGCGCAGCGGGGCGGCTTCGGTGGTGGTCAGCGCCAGCAGCAGCAGCGCACTCGTGAGACCCCGCCCCTCCAGCAGCTTCGTGAGTGGTACGCTGCCCGTCAGCGGGGTGGGGGTGCTGGTCCTTGTGCCTACGTCCTGCGTACCGGCGACCGCACTGGTGAGCCGTGCGGTGGCCCGCACACCACCCAGCGCTGCTTCGGCCGCCTGACGGACGCTTGGCGTCTCCAGTTCCCTGACGCCACTGAGATCCCCCGCTGGGGCGAGCTGCTTAGGTCGGGGGTTGCTATCTTTGATCTGGATTATGATGCTATTCTTGCTGCCATGTATGTTATGTCTACTAGTGATGAGGGTGACTGTTACCTGTGTGTTCCGCCTGACCCGGGCATTGAGGCTGCTGCTCTAGGTGCTGGTGAGGCTGCTGCTCTAGGTGCTAGTGCGTCTGCTGCCCCAGGTACTAGTGAGTCTGCTCTCTCAGGTACCACGTCGGCTCAGGCCGTACACACCTTCACCCTAGACTCGGGTGCTTCCCGCTCCTTTCGAGACCGCACCACGCTTACGCTGCTTAGTCGGCCGGTTGCGGTCTCCCTGGCGGACCCCTCTGGGGGTCCTGTCCTTGCCCACTTCTCCACTGTCTTACCGTGTCCGGCGGCCCCCTCTGGCACCCTGTCAGGTCTCTACCTCCCCTCGTTCTCTACGAACTTGGTGAGTGGTGCTGATCTACAGGATGGGGGGGTTGACCAGTTCACTCCTGCGAGTCAGCGAGTGACCCACTGTACGTGTGCTCGGACGGGCCGACACTTGGCCACGTTTACCCGTCAGCCGGGGTCGAGCCTCTACACACTGACTACTGAGTCTTCTCCGGTTGCTGAGTCTGGTCAGGTCGCTGCGTCGGGTCAGGTGTTTGCTGCAGCGTCCAGGTCTGGTCCTGAGTCTGCTCCCTGCTCGTGTCGTCTCCTGTCCCACCGGACTCTCCTCTGGCACCACCGTCTTGGTCACCCCTCCCTGCCTCGTCTCCGAGGCATGGCCTCCCGTTACCTTGTCTCTGGTCTCCCTCGGTCCCTCCCTCCCCTTCCTCCGGGGCCTGCCCCTACTTGCGTTCCCTGCGTCGAGGGGCGGCAGCGCGCCGCTCCTCACTCCTCTGAGTTTCCTCCAACAGAGGCTCCGCTGCAGACTCTTCACATGGACGTGTGGGGCCCCGCCCGCGTCCGTGGCCAGGGTCACGAGCGTTACTTCCTGTTGGTGGTTGACGACTACTCGCGTTACACCACGGTGTTCCCCTTGCGCAGCAAGGGTGACGTCACTGAGGTGTTGATCGACTGGATCCGCGCAGCTCGTCTCCAGCTCAGAGAGAGTTTCGGCTCGGACTTTCCTGTTCTGCGTCTGCACTCTGACAGAGGCGGGGAGTTTTCCTCTGGCCTTCTGGGAGCCTTCTGTCGTGCACAGGGCATCCGCCAGACGTTCACGTTTCCAGCCTCTCCACAGCGAAATGGGATTGCTGAGCGCCGCATTGGCATGGTCATGGACGTCGCTCGTACGTCCATGATCCATGCGGCTGCTCCCCATTTTCTGTGGCCGTTTGCGGTTCGGTACGCGGCGCATCAGATCAACCTTCAGCCCCGGGTCTCCTTGCCGGAGACCTCCCCCACCTTGCGGTGGACGGGGAAGGTTGGCGATGCGTCTGCGTTTCGTGTCTGGGGATCTCGGTCGATTGTCCGCGACTTGTCTGCGGACAAGCTGTCCCCCCGTGCTGTTCCCTGCGTCTTCCTTGGCTTCCCCCCTGACGCGCCTGGTTGGCAGTTTTACCACCCCACCTCGCGCCGTGTCCTGTCCTCCCAGGACGTCACCTTTGACGAGTCGGTTCCTTACTACCGTCTCTTCCCCTACCGCACTGCGCCCCTCCCTCCGCCGCCGCTCTTCCTCGCGTCAGGTCCCCCCCCGGTAGACCCTCTCCCCCCTCAGGGTCCTGCCCCGTCAGGTGTGTCCCAGGTAGACGCAGTCGAGCCTGTCGAGGTAGCTGTTGACTCTGGTGCTGCTAGGGGTGCTGAGCCTGCGGGTGCGGGGTCTGGGGGTGCTGAGCCTGGGGGTGCTGAGTCTAGGGGTGCTGAGCCTGGGGGTGCTGAGCCTGGGGGTGCGGAGCCTGGGGGTGCGGAGCCTGGGGGTGCTGAGCCTGAGGGTGCGGAGCCTGGGGGTGCTGGGTCTACTCGTGTGGCCTCTGGCGGTGCTGGGTTTGGGGGTCCTTCGGGTGCTTCGTCTCGGCGGGAGCTACCCTCTCCACAGGAGCTGCGCGAGTGGTTTGCCCGGCGCTGGAGCCGTGCTGCTGGAGCTGGAGGTGCTGCTGTTGCTGCTGACCCTGGGGTCGACGCTGGAGGTGCTGGAGCCACTGGTCCTGGAGGTGCTCGTACTGGCGGTACTGGAGCTGCTGGGACTGGGGGTGCTGCTGGGGCTGCTGGAGTTGACCCTGCTGGAGGTGCTGCTGGTGCTGCTGGAGGTACTGGAGCTGCTGGTGCTGCTAGGGGTACTGGAGCTGCTGGGGGTGTTGGCGCTGGAGGTGCTGCTGGCGCTGGTGCTTCTGAGGGTGCTGGAGTTGGCGCTGCTGGAGCTGGAGGTGCTGCTGGCGCTGGTGCTGCCGCTGGGGGTACTGGTGCTGTCCCTGCTGTTTCAGGAGGCGCTGAGCGGCCGCGGCCGTACTTCGTTCCGCTCCTTGAGCAGGTTCTTGGTCTCCCGCCTTCCACTGGTCCTGCTCCTCCCCTAGAGTGTCCACAGCCTGTCCAGTCGCGGTCCCAGTTACAGCCCGCCTCCGCACTGCCGGCTCCTTCTCCCTACACTGGTCCTACTGGAGGTCTTACTGAGCGTCGTGCGCCTGCGTCTTGTCCTGCGTCGCCTGTTCGTGCTGCTCGCGCTAGTCGTCGTGTTCCGCGTCAGCGTCCTCCTGCGGTCCCGGGCACGCACCAGATGGCACTGCGTCCTTCCACTCCTCCGCAGCGTGTCCCACTGCCGTCTCCTCCAGAGTCCTCTCTTCCTGCTCTTGCTGACCCGGAGTCTGACTCTCTTCGTGCTGCCAGTCCTACTGTCACGCGACTCCTGGCTACTGTTGTCACTGACCCTTCCTTTGAGTCCACTGCTGCGTCTGCCTTAGTTGCCGAGCTTGTCGACTTCGCTGCTCACTGTCGTCTAGACTACGCCGCGAGTCTTGTTACTGAGTCTGAGTCTGTCTGTCCTCCGTCCGTCGGGGGTGAGTATGCTCTTAGCACGGACGTCCTTGAGGACAGGCAGGAGGAGTTCCAGTGTTTTGCTACTGCTTTGCCTCATCTCGTGTCCATGCTGATTGCCCCTGAGGGAGACCCGGATGCACCAGACATCCCGACTCATCGATCGTACGCTGAGGCGATCGAGGGTCGCTTCTCCTCACAGTGGCAGTCAGCCATGGACGCAGAGATGGCTTCCTGGAAGTCCACAGGCACCTACGTCGACGAGGTTCCCCCACCTGGGGCGAACATCGTCAGTGGCATGTGGATTTTATGGGTGAAGCGGCCGCCGGGTTCTCCGCCTGTCTTCAAGGCGCGTTACGTGGCTCGAGGCTTCAGTCAGCGGCAGGGAGTTGACTACTTTCAGACCTTCTCTCCCACCCCGAAGATGACTACTCTTCGGGTGCTGCTGCACATAGCCGCTCAGCGCGACTACGAGCTTCACTCTCTTGACTTCAGCACAACTTTCTTGCAGGGCAGCCTGCACGAGGAGATCTGGCTGCGCCGCCCACCTGGCTTCACTGGGTCGTTTCCTCCTGGTACCCAATGGAGCCTCCGGCGGCCAGTCTACGGTCTCCGCCAGGCGCCCCGTGAGTGGCACGACACACTGAGGACTACACTTGCGGCTCTTGGGTTTGCTCCTTCTACTGCCGACCCGTCGCTGTTTCTGCGCACCGACACCTCTTTGCCGTCGTTCTACATCCTCGTGTACGTCGACGACTTGGTCTTTGCCACTGCTGACACTGCTGGACTCGCCCACGTAAAGTCCGAGCTGCAGAAGAGACACACGTGCACAGACCTGGGTGAATTGCGCAGCTACCTTGGCTTGCAGATCACCCGGGACAGAGCACAGCGCACCATTACCCTGACTCAGTCACACATGGTGCAGCAGGTCCTTCAGCGCTTCGACTTCACGTACTCCTCGCCTCAGGCCACTCCTCTGTCTACTCGCCACTCGCTCTCAGCTCTGCCTTCGGATGAGTCCGTAGAGCCGAGTGGCCCGTACCCAGAGCTTGTTGGCTGCCTCATGTACTTGATGACCTGCACTCGACCTGACCTTGCATACCCTCTTAGCATCTTGCCACGCTATGTTGCTCCTGGGAGACACCGACCAGAGCATATGGCTGCAGTGAAGAGGGTGTTGCGCTACTTGTGCAGTACGTCAGGCATGGGGCTAGTGCTTGGAGGGCGGCATTCAGTGGTCCTCACAGGTCACGCAGACGCTTCTTGGGCTGACGACCAGGCTACGCAGCGGTCGTCACAGGGTTACACCTTCAGCCTTGGTTCCGGCTTTGTTTCGTGGCGGTCTACCCGCTCGTCTTCTGTTCTCGGCTCCAGCTGTGAGGCTGAGATCTACGCGGGGGCCATGGCTGCACAGGAGCTACGCTGGCTCACCTACCTGCTGACTGACCTAGGAGAGCCACCTCGTTCTCCTCCAGTTCTGTACGTAGACAACAAGGCCATGCTGGCCTTGTGTCGGGAGCACAGACTGGAGCACAGAACGAAGCACATTGCTCTTCGTTACTTCCTTGCTTGTGAGCTGCAGCAGCGTGGTCAGCTGCGCCTTGCTTACGTGGCCTCTGAGGCCAACACTGCTGATATCTTTACCAAGGCACTTCCGCCTTGTGATCATCAGCGCTGCTGTACGATGCTAGGTCTTGTGCCTACTTGGCCTCACTTGCTCACTTCTTGACCTTGCTTGTACTGTGATCTATCTATACCTTTATATATGATCTTGCATGTGAACTGGCCTTGTGGCCTTGAACTTGTGCTCGGAATGTGTGGTGACGTTGTGATCCACCCTGAGCTTGCTTTGCTTTGCTTGACTGGTCTTGTGACCCCTTGTTCTCCCCCACTTTGCCTATGGGGGTGTGTCAGACTTATATGATCTAGCCTGTGTAGGCTGTAGCGGGTTAGATACTAAGGGGTACACAATTCTAGGGTTTCATATTTGTATCACACTCATTCCTTAGTCAATCATTCCTCGTGATTCTCACAAACCCTGACTCCTATGGTAAGAAAAACTTACATTGATCGAAATAGGGTAATATATATTTATATATATGTATATATATGTGTGTGTGTACATAATATGCTGATTTAGACAGTGCAACCAAGTCCCATACACTGATTCTTATTGAAAGTTTGCCCTCGTCAAGTTTTGAACTTGTTTCTCATCTAGAATGATGATATAGCTCACGTTGCTCACAAAACTAACACAAAAAATAACCACTAATAGGGACACTGCTCTCTACAACCCCTCCTGCAAATAAGGCATTGCTCTCGTTGCTGCCGTTGAAGTCCTTTGTGAAACGGTGCAGCTTCTCTCCTCTGAAGATGGCCGCTACCTCAAAGCGGTCCACCTTATATTGCACTAGGGAACAGCGCATTAGGTGCTCTAGGCTGGTGTACGAGAGACACCCTCTTCCCCAAGTCTTTATGAGGTTCAGCTTGTTGAATCCGCGCTCGCATTCCACCGTGCTCAGTGGCAGAACTGCGATGGCTTGCCACATCTCATGATGTTGGGGAAGGACTGTTACCAGCCGTCGTCACGCATCATGTTCGAAAGCGCCTGGTGGAAGTCCTCCCCGTTATGCTGGCTGAACATGGTGGAGGTAAACATCCAGAGTTCGTTGCTCGCCTTGCTATAGTTAAAGTCTCGTGTACGGGGTGGGGGTTAAACAGGGCTAACAGAGAGGAAGGGGGCGCATTAATATAACAAAACAAGATGGATACACGCAGCTGATGATGAAACAGATTGCCACAAGGCGCAGGAAGAAGTTGGGCAGCTCAATGCAACTCCGCTTGCCTGGAAGTTTCTCGTGGTAGAGCTTGTATAGTTTGCCCACCGCTTGAGTGCCTCTACGCGCTTAGCATAATTTGGAATGTATGAAGCTGAACGGAACACCTTCGACCCCTCCAGGTTACCAAGATCGCGCATCCGCCATTCCAGTTCCTTGTCAACTGAGTGGACGAATTTCAGAGAGAGTTCATAGCAGGTCGTGACATTGCCATCTGTGTCTTGCCCTTTCAAAGGCAGCTCGTGCAAGTTGAAGGAGAACGACACCGGATTTCCCTCCGCGTCGATGCCTTCTGCCGGCATCTTGCGCTTGTCCATCTTCTGGTGGTTCTTGATAAACTCCGGAAGCGTCATGTACTCCTCGCCACCGAACACGTGACCGAGGTCCGATTTGAGGTAGCGCGCCTATAGCCGCATCCGGATCTGCTGGATGATGCGCGCCACAATGGTGATGTCAATCTGCAGAAGCAATAACAAGTATGTCAGCAACACGGCATATAAGAGTTTGTGAAATGTTAAAAGAATTACAAAGAAATCCAGCAACTACTCACCTGTCTGTGCTGGAAGCGCTGGTTCAAGTGGTTCAACTCCCACAAGACATCATCGAGGAACCGGAGGAGCCTGTGAAACTTGCAAGAGGTTACGACCTCGTACAATTCAGAGCAGTATTCCTTGAGCATGACGATGGCAGCTGGTAAAATCTCGAGGAGCCATTGAACGACCTCCCCACGAGACAGCTAGCGGACGGCGTGCATACCATATGCCTCCAGATTCGTCTGGCAGAACACCTGTTGCGTATTCTGATACTTCTGGTACTGCACACTCCTCCTCCCCAGAAGCTCGGATAAGGCACGGACGACATCGCCGACCATGCTTAGCTCTGGGACAGCTGTCGCGACATCGAGTGCAGCGAGTGCCTCTCTACAGGAAATAACAAAACAGAGACAACACAGCTAGGAACCATATCCCACGCTGCATCGAAAACAACATACCGCCACATGCTTACCGATTTGCGATGCAACGAGTAGACGTGAGGTGCGGGATCCGCATTCTGAGCCGGGCCACCACTCCATTGTGTTATGTGATGCTAACATTTGCATTCACGTCTGTCTGCCTTCCATCATATGTTCGTGCGTTGCATGCGTGGTATGCGCGTGTGCAAGAATTTGTGTTTGGCGTGGTTTGGATTCTCTGAATATGTGTGAATGATGTTTTGCTTGAGAAGATATCTGAAATGACTTCTCTTCTCAAGAGCTTTCCGACGAACCAAGAATCGTCGCGATCGGAGCAAGAACGAGAAAGATACGATCGTTCGAAGGTTTGATCGTGATGCGACGACTACGGGAATTTGTGGAGTGACTCCATAAAGGGACTTTTGGGGGTTGGAAATTCGTCCCCATCACTGTAGATGCTGCCAAGTGGTTGGGAGAAGTCAAACCAGGTTGGCAAGTGTGGCCAAGTTGGGATGAGGTGGATTGTGGAGGTTGGGAAAGTGACAAAAGACCAAGTGGGGTTAGCTATAGGGAGGGAATTAGTGTGGTATGGGATTTCATTTGGTTGGGGACTCTCTTGGGACCTTCCCTCTCGTCCTCCTCTTCTCTTCTACCTCTTCGTCTAGAGGAGTTGGCCAGGGGAAACACTAAGGTGAAATGTTTAAAGGAGACCACACCAAGTGAGTGGAAGATAAGTGAGATCAAATGACCAACACGGGTTTGCATAGATAGGAGATAGGAGGAAGCGTTCACGTATAAGGATTCCGAAGGGCTTCCCGTTCAGTTTAAGAATGAAACGGTTGAAGGCGGTGGGCTCAGCCATAATACACATAGGGACGAGGTGAGGCGGGGCAATATCCGGAGTGATCTCTGTCAGTAACCTAGCTAGAACTTAGTAGCCATAGCTAGGGTTTAGGGTACACGAAAGAGAAATGGAAGAAGAGGGTTTTCAAGGCAGTTGAGTACATATAGCAAACCCTAACAGGGCTGTACTCACTATAGAGTACCCCACTACAGGCTAGACAACAAATACATTCTGACACACCCCCATAGTCAAAGTGGGGTATAATCAGCAGAGCAAGCGATCACAGAGCAGGTGTCAGAAGTATAGGCAGGAATGGATGAACTATGGAAGAGTTGGGTACAAATATCAAACCCTAGAAGGGGTTGTACCCCATATTGGCTACCCCACTACAGCCTAAACCTATATAGCATACATAATCTGACACACCCCCATAGGCAAAGTGGGGGAGACCAAGGGGTCACAAGACCAGTCAAGAGAGGCAAAGCAAGCTCAGGGTGGATCACAACGTCACCACACACTCTGAGCACAAGCAAAGGGCCACAAGGCCAGTTCGCATGCAGAGATATATATGCAACAACAGCAGTACAGTGATCTCTACCTAGCAGAGCAAGCAAGCAGGTATATATATATAGATCACAGTACAAGCAGAGTCTACAGCAAGTGAGGAAACGTGGGCACAAGGCCCAGCAAGGTACAAAAGCGATGATGATCACCAGGCGGAAGTGCCTTGGTGAATATATCAGCAGTGTTGGCCCGAGTGGCCACGTAGGCAAGACGAAGCTGACCACGCTGCTGCAACTCTTGAGCCAGGAAGTAACGCAGAGCGATGTGCTTCGTTCTGTGCTCCAGTCTGTGCTCCTGACACAAGGCAATGGCGGCCTTGTTGTCGACGTACAGCACTGGAGGAGAACGAGGCCGCTCTCCCAGGTCGGCTAGCAGGTAGGTGAGCCAGCGTAACTCCTGTGCAGCCATGGCTGTGGCGTAGATCTCAGCCTCACAACTGGAGCCGAGAACAGAACACGAGCGTGTAGAACGCCAAGAAACTGAACCAGAGCCAAGGCTGAAGGTGTAACTCCGTGACGACCGCTGAGTAGCCTGGTCGTCAACCCAAGAAGCGTCCGAGTGACAAGTGAGGACAACCTCACTCCGCCCTCCAAGCAAGAGCCCCATGCCTGATGTACTGCACAAGTAACGCAGTACCCTCTTCGCAGCATCCATGTGCACCTTTCGGTGCCGACCAGGAGCCACGTAGCGAGCCAAAAGGCCAAGAGGGTACGCGAGGTCAGGAGGAGTGCAGGTCATCAGGTACATGAGGCAGCCAACTAGCTCTGGGTAAGGACCACTCGGCTCTACGGACTCGTCCGAAGGTGGAGCTGAGAGCGAGTGACCTGTAGCCAGAGGAGTGGCCTGTGCCGAGGACCAGGTGAAGCCGAAGCGCTGAAGGACCTGCTGCACCATGTGTGACTGAGTCAGGGTGATGGTGCGGCGTGCTCTGTCCCGGGTGATCTGCAAGCCAAGGTAACTGCGCAGCTCACCCAAGTCTGTGCACGTGTGTCTCTTCTGCAGCTCCGACTTCACGTGGGCGAGAGCTTCAGTGTCAGCAGTGGCAAAGACCAAGTCGTCGACATACACGAGGATGTAGAACTGCGGCAGCGAAGTGTCGGTGCGAAGAAACAGCGACGGGTCAGCAGTCGGCGGAGCAAACCCAAGAGCCGCTAGTGTCGTCCTCAGTGTGTCGTGCCACTCATGCGGCGCCTGGCGGAGACCGTAGACCGGCCGCCGGAGACTCCACTGGGTACCAGGAGGGAACGACCCAGTGAAGCCAGGCAGGCGGCGCAACCAGATCTCCTCGTGCAGGCTGCCCTGCAAGAAAGCTGTGCTGAAGTCAAGAGAGTGAAGCTCGTAGTCACGCTGAGCAGCAACGTGCAGCAGCACCCGAAGAGTGGTCATCTTCGGGGTGGGGGAGAAGGTCTGGAAGAAGTCAACTCCCTCTCGCTGACTGAAGCCTCGAGCAACGTAACGAGCCTTGAAGACAGGCGGGGAACCTGGCGGCCGCTTCACCCTGAAAATCCACATGCCACTGACGATGTTCGCCCCGGGAGGGGGAACCTCGTCGACGTAGGTGCCTGTGGACTTCCAGGATGCCATCTCTGCATCCATGGCTGTCTGCCACTGAGAGGAGTACTCACCCGCGATCGCCTCTGCGTAAGAGCGCGGGGTCGGGATGTCTGGAGCATCCGGGTCTCCCTCAGGGGCAATCAGCATGGACACGAGATGAGGCGCAGCGGCTGCAAGACACTCAAGGTCCTCCTGCCTGTCCTCAAGGACGTCCGTGCCAAGAGCACACTCACCCTCGACGGACGGAGGATAGACAGACTCAGACTCAGCAAGAAGACTAGCGGCGTAGTCTAGACGACAGGCAGCAGCAAAGTCAACCAGCTCAGCGACCAAGGCAGACGCAGCAGCAGACTCAAACGACGGGTCAGTGACAACAGTGGCTAGCAGACGCGTGACAGTAGAGTGAGCAGCACGGGTGCGGTCAGACTCAGGCTCAGGGACGGTAGGCAGAGAAGACGCAGGAGGGGAAGGCAGGGGAACACGCTGCGGAGGAGAGGAAGGACGACGGACGACAAGGCGAGTGCTGGTGACAGCCGGCTGACGCGAACGAGGGACACTACGACCGGAACGACCAGACCGGACAGGCGAAACAGGACGCGACGCAGGCTCACGACGCTCAGTAAGACCCCCTGACTGCTCAGTGTAAGGAGAAGGAGCAGGCAGCGGTGAGCCTGGCTGTAACGGAAGACCAGTAGACGAAGGGAGACTAAGAACCTGGCGAAGCACAGAGTCAGGCGGTGGCTGAGACGACGGAGCAAAGAACTGGCGCGGCTGGGCAGTGTCACCAGCACCAGCAGCTCCAGTACCTCCAGCAGCTCCAGAACCCTCAGCTCCAGCTCCTCCAGGACCAGCTCCACCAGCAGCAGCACCCCCAGAACCGGCAACTCCAGTCCCAGGGTCTCCAGCCTCAGTGTCTCCAGCAGCAGCACCCCCAACTCCAGGGTCGCCAGCAGTAGTAGCCTCCGGCTCAGCAGCACCTCCAGCCCCAGCAGCTCCAGTACCTCCAATACGAGCACCTCCGGGACCAACACCACTCCCAGCTCCAGTGACAGCAGCAGAAGTACCTCCAGCGGTAGAGCCCCGAGCTCCAGAAGCGCGACCCTGACGGCGACCGTACCAGTTGTGCAGCTGCTGTGAGGTGAGAGGCACACGCGGACGAAGGCGGCTACTCCAAGGAGACCGCACAACAGCAGACTCAGAACCCTCAGCGCCAGCACCCGAAGCAGCTCCAGAACCTCAAGTGCCAGCACCCTCAGCAGCTCCATAACCTCCCGCTCCAGCACCCGCAGCAGCTCCAGAACCTCCAGTAGAAACGACTCCAGTAGTAGAGTCACCAGCGCCAGCGCCTCCTGCAGTAGGGCCCCTAGCTCCAGCAGCGCGACCTTGACGGCCAGTGTACCACTCACGCAGCTGCTGTGGGGAGAGAGGGGGTCGACGACTAGAGTGCAGCGGCGAGGCACCAGCGGAGCGACTGCGGAGACGGCCGCTCCAGGGAGACTGCTCACCAGACTCCTCAGTGCCCCCAGGCGCAGCACCCCCAGACCCAGTACCCCCAGGCTCAGCACCCCCAGACTCCTCACACTCAGGCTCAGCACCTCCAGGCTCCGCACCCCCAGGCTCCGCACCCCCAGGCTCCGCACCCCCAGGCTCAGCACCCCCAGGCTCCGCACCCCTAGGCTCCGCACCCCCAGGCTCAGCACCCCCAGGCTCAGCACCCCCAGGCTCAGCACCCCCAGGCTCAGCACCCCAAGAAGCAGCACCCCAAGCAGGACCTGAGTCACCATTGACCTCAACCGGCGTAGGCAAGGAAGGAGGGTCTACCTGAGACACACCTGAAGGAGCAGGACCGGGAGCGGGGAGGGGGTCTACCTGGGTAGCACCTGGAGCGAGGAAGAGCGGCGGGGGGGGAGAGAGGGGCAGTGCGGTAGGGGAAGAGACGGTAAAAGGGAACCGACTCGTCAAACGTGACGTCCTGAGAGGGGAAGACACGGCGCGAGGTGGGGTGGTAAAACTTCCAACCAGGCGCGTCAGGGACAAAGCCAAGGAAGACACAGGGAACACTGCGGGCGGAGAGCTTGTCCGCGGTGGTATCGCGGACAAAGGCACGAGAACCCCAGACCCGGAAACGCGACGCATCGCCAACCTTCCCCGTCCACAGCAGTGTGGGCGAGGTCTACGGCAAGGAGACACGGGGCCAGAGGTTGAGCTGATGCGCGGCGTACCGGACCGCAAACGGCCACAGAAAATGGGGGGCAGCCGCATGGACCATGGAGGTACGAGCGATCTCCATGACCAAGCCAATGCGGCACTCAGCAACCCCATTCTGCTGCGGAGAGGCCGGAAGCGTGAACGACTGGGTGATGCCGTGCTCCTCACAGAAGGCTGCCAAGAGGTCGGAGGAAAACTCACCACCTCTGTCAGAGTGCAGATGAAGAACGGGAAACTCCGCCCCGAACTGCGCGCGGAGCTGGAGACAAGCAGCGCGGATCCAAGGGATCAAAACATCAGGGACCTCACCCTTGGTGCGCAAGGGGAAGACCGTGGTGTAACGCGTGTAGTCGTCAACGACCAGCAGGAAGTACTGCTCGTGGCCTTGTCCACGGACGCGGGCTGGGCCCCACACGTCCAGGTGGAGAGTGTGCAGGGGAGCCTCTGTGGGAGGGAACGAGGAGGAGTGAGGAGCGGCGCGCTGCCGCCCCTTGACACAGGGAAGACAGGGAGGAGCAGGCGAGGGTGGCAGGGGAGGGAGAACCCTGGGAAGACCAGAGACAAGGACACGGCGGTGCATGCTGCGAAGGCGCTGCACCGAGGGGTGACCAAGGCGGTGGTGCCAAAGGAGGGTCTGGTGCGACAAGGCGCGACACGAGCAGGGGGCCGACAACTGACCTGACGCAGACGCAGACGCAGCTACCTGAGGGGACTCAGTGGTCAGTGTGTACAGGCCCGACCCCGACTGCCGAGTGAAGGTAGCCAGGTGACGACCCGTCTGAGCACACGTGCAGTGGGTCACACGCTCGTAAGCAGGGGTGAACTGGTGAACACCCGCGTCCTGGAGCGCAGAACCCGCCACCAAGTTCGTAGAGAACGAGGGGAGGTAAAGACCCAACAGTGTGCCGGACGGGACAGCAGGACAAGGGAGGACAGTGGAGGAGGTCGCACGGACTGGACCCCCAGAAGGGTCTGGCAGGGAGACTGCAACCGGCCGACTGAGCGGCGTGAGGGTGGTGCTTTCGCGAAAGAAGGAGCGAGAAGCACCAGAGTCAAGTGTGAAGGTGTACAAGGCCTCAGCAGGCGCAGTACCAGAGAGAGCAGACTCACCAGCACCTGGAGAAGCAGCCTCACCAGTACCTAGAGCAGGAGACGCACTAGCACCTAGAGCAGCAGCCTCACCAGCATCTAGAGCAGCAGGCTCTATACCTGGGTCAGGCGGTACGCACAGGTAACAGGCACGGTCAGCACTAGTAGGCAATGCATACATGGCAGTGAGAATAGCATCATAGTCAAGAGCAAATATATCTACCCTCTGCCCAAGCAGCTCCACCCAGTCGGGGAGCTCAGCCTCGTCGTCAAACTCAGTACGCCAGGCCCAGACGGGCGAAGCAGCGGGACTGTGTGTGACTGAGCGTGCCGTAAGCCTGACCAGTCCGAGCACCAGTGCGAATGACGTACGGGCAGCGAACGGTACTGAGAGACCCTCTACTCTGAGCGTACCACTCACGAAGCTGCTGGGGCGTGCGAGACTCGCGCGGACGTCGCTGGAGCTGCATCTGGCCACCGCCAGTAGCAGCAGTAGGAGTAGTAGCAGCAGTAGCAGCAGTAACAGCCGTAGCAGCAGTAGCAGCGCGGCCACCCCTACAACCCCAACTAGCGTACCACTCACTAAGCTGCTGGGGCGTGAGGGACTCACGCGGACGTCGCTGGAGCTGCATCTGGCCACCGCCAGTAGCAGCAGTAATAGCAGTAGTAGCAGCAGCAGCGCGTGCAGGGCAGGCGCGACAGGCAGGCAGGCAGGCAGGCAGGCAGGCCGGCAGGCCGGCAGGCAGGCAGGCAGGCCGGCAGGCAGGCAGGCAGGCGGCGCGGCGGCGCGCTAACAAGGCAGGTGCTCACCAGTGGCGGGAAGAGCAGGCGCTCACCGGGCGAGCAGGGCCGGTGCTCGGCGGACGGCGGCAGGGTCGGCGCACGACGGCGGCGACGGCGGGGCCGCAACAGCGGCTACAGTGTAGGGCCGCGTCAGCTGCAGGGCTGGGGCCACGACAGCGGCAGGTCAGGGCCGCGGCAGTTGCTGTAGGGCCGGGTCGAGTCAGCGGCAGGGTGGGGCCGTGTCGGCGGCAGGGCGGGGCCGGGTCGTGTCAGCGGCAGGGCGGGGCCGTGTCGGCGGCAGGGCGAGGCCGTGGCGGCGGTAGGGTGGCGCGCGCCGCTGCCTAGGGCCGCGCACTGGCGGGCTGAGCGCGACGCGGGCTGCGCGGACGGCGCGCAGCGCGCTGCGGGCCGCGGACGCGCCTCGCGGGCTCTGGGCGGGCTGCGCGGGGCAGCGGCGGGCCGCGCGCGCGCTGCGCGGGCTCGGTGCGGGCCGCGCGGGGCAGGTGTGGGCCGCGCGCGCGTCGCGCGGGCTCGGGGCGGGCTGCGCGGGCCAGCTGCGGGCCGCGCGCGCGCTGCGCGGGCTCGACGCGGGCTGCGCGGGCCGTGCGCGGGACGCGACGCGGCTGCCGAGGCGCGATTCGGGCAGGAGAGGGCGACCCACGGGGGTAAAGACGAGGCAGCGCGTTAGAATTAGGTATGCGCGCGAAGCAGCAGCAGACAGCTCAGACAGTAGACAGCAGGCAGCAGGCAGACAGTGCGCGCAGCGCAGCACGTCCTAGGTACAGTGACAGGCACATTCGTGGGGTAGTGGTAGGTGGGCCCGAAAAAAAAGACGGTCCTACGGACCTACTGCTCTGAAACCATGTCAGAAGTATAGGCAGGAATGGATGAACTATGGAAGAGTTGGGTACAAATATCAAACCCTAGAAGGGGTTGTACCCCATATTGGCTACCCCACTATAGCCTAAACCTATATAGCATACATAATTTGACAGCAAGTTCACAAGTACAAGCACAGCTAGAGGCATTTACTAAGGGCAAGTGAGGAGGAGGAGGGACTGTGAGAGGAGAGGAGATGGGACACGACGGCGGAAGCTGTAGACAGACAAGAGCGGCTGGCTCAGTGGCTACCGAAGCAATGGCCCGGACTGCAGGAGTAACTGGCTCCGCGGCTACACCGAGCGGCTGGAGCAACTGACCCACGGGCGACTGGCGACTACCGGAGATTGTAGCCTCCGGACTACTGGCGCTGCTGGCGACACGACGACTACCTCCGCTCAACCTCCCCCGACTGTCCCACCCTCCTTTCACACACCCCTTGCTGCACCCCTAGCTCCACTCCCATGACACCCCCCTAGCACCACTCCCTCGGCTCCCACACACCCAACCCCCTCAGCGGCAGCTGCAGCAGTGGGAGACGAAGGAGGAGGAGGAGCAGGGGACGGTCACACACTCGCCACCCCCATACCCGCCACCCCCACACCCCAAACGCATGTGGCACAGGGCAGAAACGCAGGCAGGAGATGGGGCAGTGGGTGAGCGGAAGCGGGGCGGCGCGCTGGTCCCTGGGGCGCCTCGACGGGCGACGGTAGGGGGCGACGCGCGGGCCCCCGGGGCGCCACGATGGGTGACGGGAGGGGGGGCGACGCGCGGGCCCCCGGGGAGCCTCGACGGGCCACGGGAGGGGGGGCGACGCGCGGGTCCCCGAGGGCGCCACGACGGACGACGGGGGGGGGGGGGGGGGGGGAGGGGGGAGCGCGCGGGTTCCCGAGGGCGCCGCGACGAACGACGTGGGGAGCCCGCGGGTCCCTGGGGGCGCCACAACGGACGACGGGAGAGGGGAGCGCGCGGGACGGAGCACGAAACCGCCGCGAGCTCCCGGGGCGCACGACGGGCAGGAAACCGCCGCGCGCCTCGGGGCGCACGGCGGGCAGAAAACCGCCGCGCGCCCCGAACGCGCGGCGGGCAGAAACCCGCCATGCGCCCCGAGCGCATGGCGGGAAGAAAAAACGTCGCACGCCACGGGGTGCGCGACAAACAGGACAGCAGCGGAAGCAGGTGGGCCCACAAGCCAATAGCGTACTCGCTCTAATAGCATGTCAGTAACCTAGCTAGAACTTAGTAGCCATAGCTAGGGTTTAGGGTACACGAAAGAGAAATGGAAGAAGAGGGTTTTCACTAGCAGGCAGTTGAGTACATATAGCAAACCCTTACGGGGCTGTACTCACTATAGAGTACCCCATTGCAGGCTAGACAGCAAATATATTCTAACAATCTCTATCACTGCGTGTAGTTCGGCAAGCGCTCGACTCGGAATTACCTCTGGAAGAATGCCTGATGGGAGGATGGCGAAGCGCTCGATGACTCGGTAGAGCGCGGATTTGGGTGGAAGCGGCGATCGCCCCAAGACCTCCATGGCGGGTGGAATTGTCAAGTTACAAAACTAGAAGTGTTGACTAAGGAAAGTGAAAACAAGCAAGATATAGCAAGCATAACCCTAACTCTAGGAAAACATAAAGTACACCTAGACTAACACAAATAAGCTATAACAAATATAGCTTATTTACACCCCCCTAGTCTAGGTGACGGTAGTCCTGTGGAAAGCAACACACAGCAAGGGTCACAGGACCAGTTCGCTAAAAACACAACAAATCTCGGGGTGGATCTCAAGATCACCACACAGTCCGAGAACAAGCGAGGGGCCACAAGGCCATTCCACATGCAAGGATATAGCAAATATAGAAGATGCAAGAGTACACGACAAGCATCTCTACAGAAGCACAGGGCCACAAGGCCAGTCTAGATGCATATATATATAGCAAATATAAAGAGATGCCAGAGTACAAAGCAAAGCATCTCTAAACAAGCAAGTGAGGGCCTGTAGACACAAGGCCAAGCTGGGTGCAGAAATGCTGGTGGTCACAAGGCGGCAGCGCCTTGGTGAAGATAACTGCAGTGTTGGCCTCAGAGACCACACGTACCACGCGTGCCTGGCCACGCTGCTGCAACTCACGCAGAAGGAAGTAATAAAGCTGGATGTGCTTCGCCTTCCCAACCAGTCGAGGCTCCTCACACAACAGGACAGCAGACCTGTTGTCGGCGAACAAGACTGGGGGAGAGCGAGGCCGCTCACCAAGGTCGGTGAGAAGGAAAGACAGCCAGCAAGGCTCCTGAGTGGCCATGGCCGCAGCGTACACCTCTGCCTCACAGCTGGAACCGGCGACAGACGACGCCCGAGTCGACCGCCACGAAACAGCACCTGCTCCGAGGCTAAAGGAGTACCCCTGTGTAGACCGGCGCGTCTCCGCGTCGTCGGCCCACGACAAGTCTGAGTAACCTGTGAGTGTAACTGACTGCTTCCCTCCAAGGACAAGTCCCATGCCTGATGTACTCGCCACATACTTCGCCACCCTCTTAGCCGCGTACCAGTGGGAAGGTCCGTGTCTCCCAGGCGCAACAAAACGCGCAAGGACGCTAAGAGGGTAAGCTAGGTCTGGGCGAGTACAGGTCATCAGGTACATGAGACAACCCACCAGCTCAGGATATGGACCACTGGACTCAAATGACTCGTCCGAAGGTGGAGCCGTGAGCCCATGATCCGCACCAAGAGGGGTGAGCTGTACCTTGGAGAACGGGAAGCGAAACCGCGTGAGGATCTGCTCGACCATATGCGACTGAGTCAGCGTAATGGTGCGAGCTGCCCTGTCCCTGGTGATCTGCAGGCCAAGGTAGTGCTGCAGCTCACCAAGGTCAGTGCAAGTGTGTCTCCTCTGCAGTTCCTCCTTCACGGAGGCCAGCGCGCGTCGGTCGGGAGTGGCGAACACCAGGTCGTCGACGTAGACCAGGACAAAGAACGGGGTCGAGCCACGGCGAACGAACAGTGACGGGTCAGCAGACAACGGAACGAAGTCAAGAGCTGCAAGGGTCGAGCGAAGTGTGTCGTGCCACTCACGTGGAGCCTGACGCAGGCCGTAGACTGGTCAACGTAGCTGCCACTGGGTCCCAGGTGGGAAAGAGCCAGTGAAGCCAGGCGGGCGACGCAGCTAGATCTGCTCGTGCAGGCTCCCCTGAAGGAACGCGGTGGAAAAGTCCAAGGAGTGCAACTCATAGTTGCGCTGTGCTGCAATATGCAGCAACACCCGGAGAGTACTCATCTTCGGGGTGGGAGCGAAGGTCTGGAAGAAGTCCACCCCCTCTCGCTGACTGAAGCCTCTCGCCACATAGCGCGCCTTAAACACAGGTGGTGATCCAGGCGGCCGCTTTACCTTGTAGAGCCATCGGCCACTGACGACGTTCGTCCCAGATGGTGGGACTGCGTCGACGTAAGTGCCTGTGGACCTATAAGATGCCATCTCTGCCTCCTCAGCTGCTATCCAGTACGAAGCCCAGGGTCCCGAGACCGCCTCGGCGTAAGTGCGAGGTATCGGGATGTCAAGGGCGTCTGGATCTCCCTCAGGGGCAAGTAGCATGGCGCAGAGATGAGGAACAGCGGCCGCAAGGAAACCAAGCTCGAACTGCCTATCCTCGAGGACCTCCAAGGGAAAGAGAGGAGCACCCCCAGAGAACGGAGAACGAGCAGGGCCACTCACCAAGTGAGCGGCAAAGTCAAGGCGGTGGGAAGAGGCAAAGCCAGCGACAGTGGTAACAAGAGCTGAGACAGACGACAGGGGTGCAATCGGGTGAGTGACCAACGCGGACAAAACACAGGAGACGACAGGACGGGAGGCACGGAGGTAGTCGGACAACGGGTCGTGAAGCACTGTGAGGGACGACTTAGGGGGCTGTGGAAGGACAGGTAGAGGTGGAACACGAGAGCGAAGAACAAGGTGGAACGGACCGTCTGCACGGTAACGGGACCGACGACGTTCTGGGGACACAGCACGAGTGAGGGGAGAATGACGAGTCCACTGGGACGAGGAAAGGGACTCAACAGGGGGAACAGGAGGAGACGGTAGGAGACCACAAACAAAGCGTGCAGGTGCTGGGTCGGGGAGGTCGCGTAGTCGCAGTCGCTGCTGCTCCGACTCCTCTGGCGTCTGCTGCGACGGTACCGGCCCCTGCTGCTGCACCTGTGGCTTTGCCTCTGCCCTCTCCAACTGCGATTGCAGCTGCACCCGCTGCTGCAACTGGGACTCCTGCACTACCCTCTCCTGCTGCGGCCGTGACTCCTCCTCTACTCTCTCCTGCTGGGTCTGTAACTGTACCTGCTGCTGCGGGTGGGACTCATGCGCTACCCTCTCCTGCTGCGGCCGTGACTGCTCCGCTACTCTCTCCTGTTGGGTCTGTAGCTTTACCTGCTGCTGCGGGTGGGACTCCTGCTCTACCCTCTCCTGGTGCGGTCGGGACTGCTCCTCTACTCTCTCCTGGTGTGTGTGTAACTGCACCTGCTGCTGCGGGCGGGACTCCTGCTCTACCCTCTCCTGGTGTGGCCATGACTCCTCCTCTACTCTCTCCTGCTGCTGCTGCTGCAGCTGCTACTGTGTCCTCTCAAACTGCTCACGCTCCTCCCTCTCCAACCGAAGGAGACGCTGCTCACGGGTCAGGAAACGTACAGTGCGCGGTGTAGGCACCACAGTGCCATGGCCTCCAGCTCCAGCACCCCCAGAACCAGCACCTCCACCACCGACACCCCCGGGCCTCCAGTACCTCCCGCAGAAACACCCCCAGGCTCCGTAGCAACCGGCGGCAGAGAAGAACGATGGGGAAACTGCGGGACAGACGGGAATCCAGGGGGTGAGGCGGGGCGAGGCCGCCGACTCGAGGCTGACGTGTCCTCCACAGAAGTGACCTCCACTCCCATAACCCCTGCACCCCCAGGGCCGACACCACCAGCTCCTGCAGCCCCAGTACCCTCACCCTCCGCAACTGCACCTCCCGCACCCCCAGACACGACAGGGACTGGACGCTGCGGGGGGGACGACAGCGGAGTGACGTGCGACACACCTGACGGGGCAGGACGCGAAGCAGGGGGGGCTACCGGGGCGACTGGGGGAGGCTCAAGGGTGAGGAACAGCGGGGGGGAAAAGACCTCAGTACCTCGGTGGGGGCGACTCCTGTAGTAACAGACAGACTCGTCGAACGTGACGTCGTGGGAAGCGAAGAACCCGCAGGTGACCGGGTCGTAGAGCACCCAGCCGGAGGCATCCAAAGGAAAGCCAAGAAAGACGCAGGCACGAGTGCGCGGAGACAACTTGTTCGCGCCAGGGGCGCGAACGTGAGCAAGACAACCCCAGACACGGAAGTCAGCTGCTACACCCTGTAAACCTGACCAGAGAGAGACCGGCGTCACCCGTGGCCGTGCATCACTGGGCCACAGGTTCAGCTGGTGCTCGGCGTAGCGGACCGCCTGAGGCCACAAGAACTGAGGGGCACCGGCATGGCACATGGAGGTCTGGGCAACCTCCATGACCAGACCGATGCGACGCTCGGCTACCCCGTTCAGCTGCGTGTAAGACTGAATGACTCCCCGACCCTGACAGAACGTCTCCAAACGAGTGGAAGAAAACTCACCACCACGGTCCGAGTGTAGGCGAAGCCCACACAGGCCTTGGGCACCACCCCACGCTAGTAGCCACGGCTCGAGGACGGTAGGCACGTCGGCCTTCCGTCGCAAGGGGAAAACCGTGGTGTAGCGGGAGTAGTCGTCCACCACAATCAGGAAGTAGCGCTCCTGACGTGGTCCAAGGACCGGGGAGGGGCCCCAGACGTCCAAGTGCAGGGTCTGGAAGGGAGCCGTGGTGGGGGGGAACGAGGAGGAGTGAGGGGCAGCGTGCTGCCGACCCTCGACGCAAGGAGTGCACAGCGGTGCAGGCGAGCGAGGAAGCGGGGCAAGCGACTCTGGGAGACCTGAGACCAGACGCTAACGTGCCATCCTACTGAGACGTGGGAACGATGGGTGACCTAGACGGTGGTGCCAGAGGACAGACGGGTGGGTGAGGGAGCGACAGTCGCACGACACAGCAGCTACCTGACCTGACCTGACCTGGCCCGACCCAGTGCGGTGGGACCCAGTGTATAGTGAGTACAGACCAGAGCCCGACTCCCTGTGAAAAGTGGCCAGAGGGGCCCCAGTGGTACCGACTGTGCAGGAGGCAACAGGCTCGTCCAGTGGGAAAGTGGTGACTACACCTAAGTCGTGGAGCTGACTGACACCCACCAGGTTCCTAGAGAACGAGGGGGTGTAGTAACTTGTAAGAAAACCTGAGGGAGCCGCCGGGCACGGGAGAGTGGTGGTGCTGCGAGCAACTACACGTCCCACAGAGGGGTCAGCTAAGGCGACAGTGACTGGAGTGCGCAGTGGTGTGAGGTCAGTACAGCCGCGAAAGAAACAGCTGGACGCTCCAGAGTCTAGGGTGAAGGAAAGCTGTGCAGTCTGTGGGGTCGCACCCGAACCAGCTACAAAGGCTAGTGCTAGACTAGTGGTAGCTGCAGCTCCTACACAAAGATCCTCAGAGGCGCCTGGACTGGAAACAACACACGCACCAAGACTGGAAACACAGGTCTCTACTCGTGCAGCCGGGAACGGTCCTAGACCAGGTAGGTGAGACTCAACTAGTGCAGCAGTGCGCTGGCGAAGTCGCGAGGGCCAGTGCGGTGTAATAGCATGAGGACCAAAACGCTCACGGTGAAGGTCGTCGTGTCAACAGTAGCAGCTGGACGCAGAGTGATCAGGACTCCAGCAGGTAGTGCCAGCACCAGGGCCTGTCAGGGCCCGGTACCCGCAGGGGCCGACGTCTCGCCCACTGCTAGCTGAGCCACTGCTGAGGGCTCCACACTTTGGACCCGCAGGTCCCCACTGCCGGGAGTGCTGCGGCTGGCCCTGCTGCTGTAGGACTCGAGTACAAGCCATGTGAGTAGCTAGAAACGGGGGTGGTGCTGGCAGGTGGGCCTAAACTGCTGTTGGCGGTAGGCTATCCGGCTGCTGGTTCCGCTGGGGGCAGCCAGGGTTGGAGAGTACCGGGTGGGGCGGCTGATTCCGAGTGAGGTGATTGGAACGGGTGGGGCAGCAGCTCTGACTGGTACAGGTGGGGCAGCGGGTGCGGTTCTGTGCGGTTATGTACAGTTCAGTGCGGTTCTGCGGGGTGGAGAGTACCGGGTGGGGCGGCTGATTCCGGGTGAGGTGACTGGAACGGGTGGGGCAGCAGCTCTGGCTGGAACGGGTGGGGCAGCGGGTGCGGTTCTATGCGGTTCTGTGCAGTGGGGAGTACCGGGTGGGGCGGTGTAAGTTGCTGGCTTTGCTAGGGGGTAGTTCAAGTTGCTGCTGGTGCGACTGGCGGCAGTCTAAGTTGCTGGTGGTGCTCCTGGCGGTAGACTAGGCTGCTGGCGACGGGTGGGGAAGGTAAGGCGGCGGTTCTGTGCGGTTCTGTACGGCTCTGTGCGGTTCTGCGCGATTCTGCACGGTTCCGTGCGGTTCTGTGCGGTTCTGTACGGTTCTGTGCGGTTCTGTGCAGGGGAGTACTGGGTGAGGTGACTGGAATGGGTGGGGTTGCAGATATGGCTGGGGCGGCGGGCTACAGATGAGGTAGTGGGAATGGGTGAGGGCGGCAGAACTGGTTGGGGCGGCCTGTTAAGGGTGGGGCGGCAGAACTGGGAAGGGGCGGCTTGCTAAGGCAGTGGGGACGGGTGGGGCGTCGAGCTACGGGGAAGGCTGTGGACGGGTTGCAGGTGGCGCGGCGCGCAGGCCGCACGGGCTGCTGTGCGAGCGGACGGGCGAGCAGTTGCGCGTGCTGCTGTGTGTGCCGTCGCACGCAGCTGCGCGCGCGACCGTTCGTACGGGTGCGTGCGACTACGCGAGCGGATGTACGGGCAGCGCGACGGGGGGAAAAGATAGGGCACGACGGGGGAAAACGGGCAGGTCGCGACGAGGGGGGGGGAGAGTAACGACGCGACGGATCTGAAGGGTGAGGCGACGGGAAAACGGGTGGCGCGCGGGGTACGGGGCACTACGAGACACGGATTGACGGGGCGCTACGGGCTAAGGCGCTTCGGGCTAGGGCGCTTCGGGCTAGGGCACGTTACGGGGCGGTGGGCCCATGGGATCTTCTTATCGCTCTATACCATGTCAAGTTACAAAACTAGAAGTGTTGACTAAGGAAAGTGAAAACAAGCAAGATATAGCAAGCATAACCCTAACCCTAGGAAAACATAAAGTACACCTAGACTAACACAAATAAGCTATAACAAATATAGCTTGACATGAATTATAAAGGAGACGATTGGGGATGAGGCGGACCGCAAGGCCGTGTTCCTTGAATCGAGAGGAGGAGAGGAAGTTCCCAGCCAAAACGTCAAGGCGCCTAATAATGTCGGGGGAGGGGGGTTGAAATCGGCCAAGGAAGGAGAGAATGGAGTTAAAGAAAACCGACGCAAGTGACTTGCGGCAGGTAGCAGTGGCACGGAGGGCGACAAAGAATTTATCCGTGCGCTGAACGCGAGAGAGAGTCGTGGACCAGGTAGTGGCGCCTGGTTGTGCATGTTCTACATAGATGCCAAGAATACGTTCTGCCTCTTGAGGACTGCGAATGGGAATGGGGCCAGCAAGGAGTATATGTTCCGGGGCAATGTGAAATGGGATTATTGAGCATTTATTCTAGTTGGGGTGCTCTCCAGAGATGGCGGCGAAGGTTCGGAGATGTATTAGTGTGGTCCCAAGCTCTTTGACGGAGGAGAGGAAGATGGTGACATCATCAGCGTAGCAAGCCATGAGACGACGTTGGGTCGTAGAGAGGGGGAACCCTGGGAGAAAAAGGGATGGGTAACGCTGAAAAAAATTGATGACCCAAACAAAAAGAAGTGGGGCGAGGGGTATCCTTGTCGAACCCCCATTCGGACGGGGAAGGTGGGCCTAGCAAGGTTGTTAACAGAGATGTGGGTGGAGGTGTTGGTGTGCATGAGGCGGACCCAGGCGATGAATTGCTCAGGAAGTCTGAGGATAGCAAGCGCCTCGAAGAGGAAGGCATGGTCAACCAGATCATAGGCCTTACGAAAATCAACAGTTTAGGCGATCAAGGGGGTCTTGGTGAGTGTGCTCCAGTCGAAAATGTCGAGTGTGTCGTTGATCGTATTGCCAATTTTTCGTTTCTTAATAAAAGCTGTCTGGGAGGGGTGGATGATCAAAGGAAGCGCAAGTTGCAGCCTGTTGGCAAGGCAAAGGGCCAAAACCTTGTAATCCGAGTTCATGAGGGTGATGGGGCGGAGGTTTTCAGCCGAAGAAGAGTTGCCTCTTTTGGGAATGAGGACGGTGCAGCCGGAGAGCATTGACGGCGGGAGGGCTGCGGAGATGAGGGGTGAGGAAAAAAGGGAGAGGAATGCAGGAGCGAAGCGGGTCTTATGTTGTCGGAACAGCTCACCCGGGATGCCGTCGGGGCCAGGGGTTTTTCCACGGGACAGCTGCCCGATAGCTTTGCTAATTTCGAGAAGGGAGACGGGAGCTTGAAGGTGGTTGAGGAGTCGAGGGGGGGTGAAGAGGGTGGGATGTGTGCCCAAAAAGCAGGGTTTGGCACGCAAGGGGTTGCCCCGCTATGGAAGGACTGGAAAAATCTGGTGCATTCAGCGGTCATGGCGCGAAGGTCAGAGGTGGTTTGTTCGTCCGGAAGTGTAAGCGAGGAGATTGAAGAATCTTTTATGCGGATGTTGAGTCCTGCCAGGAGGGAGGAGATTCCCATCTCCCTATGTCCCTCGACTTTGAGCTTTGCTTTTAGAGCGAGCTCAGCGGTTTTAGAGGTCTCGTATCTTGAGAGTTGTTGTTGGGCTTTGAGGAGCTGTGTGGCTGCATCATGGTCAAGAGGGGAGAGGGAGGATTGGAGTTGGAGGCGGCTGATGAGTAGTACAAGGTGATCGATAGTGCTGGTAACCCGTTTGCGCTCTTCATTTGAGAACCGTTTGAGGCTAAGGGTCAAGGCCAGTTTCCAGGAATCCCATGCTTTGGCGGAAGGGCTTGACGGCAGGGAGGGGAGGTGAGATTCGATTATGGTAGCGACTTGGGGCCGGAGGAGGAGGGAAGAGCTGAAACGCCAAGGCTGCGGTGCTATTGCCAGGTTGTCGAATGTAAGGGTGCAAAGGGGGGCGAAGGAGTGAACCATGGGAGGTAGGGGGTTTTAGAGGACCATGGGAGGAATGAACTAGAGAGGTGGATTCGGTCTAATCTAGAGGTGGGCGGGAGAGCTGCACCGGCATTGACCCGGCGACCAAAGTAGGAAAACACGGGGTCGACACGTTGGAGTGAACGATATACGTCACAGAATGCGTGTGTTAACAGAAGGTTGGACACTATGGTGGCCTCGCTAAGTTCATGGCCAAGCAACGGGCGGTTACGGTCTAAAGGGGAAACTACCGAATTAAAGTCGCCGGCGACGATCGTAGCTACACCTGCATAGGGTTGTTCCAACGTAGGAGTTAGGATTGATCTCCACCAGATCCGACGGACAATGGCAGGTCTCGGCGCGTAGATGGCGATGAGGTGCAATTGCTTATGCAGGAAGTTGATGTGTACAGATAGGAGGCGGCCATCGGCGGAAGGGGATGGGGAGGTGAGAGAAACTGCTCGATTGAAGGACGGGATGGAGATGCCACCAGGTTGTGGAACTTGTTGGCCAATTGAATTCAGTGCGTTTAGGGATGAAGCGTGAACTGAAGAGTGTGGCCGGAGTTGGAGTGAAAGTCGAGGTAGGTCTTTTTAGAGACGTGTGTCCACTATATTGAGAATGTCTGTGTGAGGGCGAGAGGTTGAAAGCCGATTTTTTAGAGCATTGCGTTTAACTGGTGTATTAATAGCGTAAATATTCAGGCAGCGAACCTGTAGGGGTATCAACATTCTGCTGAGCGAAGCACAATTGGTAGTATGATCTGACTACTTTGTTGCTGCCAGCCAAGACACTAGACGAGATTTCTGCAACTAGCCAGAAACACGTATCGAAGGAAATGCGGGGTTGCGTGTAGGCACACTGCTGGTGCGCTTCGCACGTGTTGCTGATATGTTGCTTAATAATGAAAACTGCCAGAAGGAGTTGCGTCTGGTATTCATATTGTTCAAAATACTAAAACCAGCGGAAGATGCATAGATTGCTAGCAAGCAGGAGTTAGGAGCTATAAGCTTTAGGGCTGTAACAGAAGGGTAAGGAACATCCAGAGAATTATGAGTGGACAGGGTTAGGGTGATGACTCGCAGCCATCTGGAGCTCAAGGCTGCCTGACAGGTCGGAAAATTGCCTGAAATTCGGGGGGGGGGGGGAGGGACCAGGGCGAGCAGCTAGAGAGGGGAAGGCGGACATGCCGGGGGAGGGGGGGAGGAGAGTCGGGGGCTAGGAAAGCAGGCAACGAAACACAAGTTGGGAGGGGCGGCAGGACCATGATGAGAAGGGGAGACACAGTACCATCAAAGAGAGGGGTAGCAGGCCAGAAAGGGAATGAGGTGCTAATAGGCGGGCGACAAGAGAGGCACATCAGCATCCAGGTGAGGGGGGAGGGCAAAGGCCGTGAACATTTGGGCGGGAGAGGGGATGGGTGAGGAGGTGTAGCGACAGGGGGGTGAGCAGTGAGGGGGGAACCCTGGAGGCACGGGGGAGCGCCAACACCGGCTAGAATGCAGCAAGGAGGTCTAGTCGCGTGGCAGCGAGGTACAGCAACCCACAGGGGCAGGGCACGGCTTCTGAGACGAGCACAGTGCGGCTGCTTCACAACCGTCGGCTCGTCAGACAGGGAGAAATACAGGATGAAAGGTGGGTGTAAGAAGTCCAAGACAAGGCGCAGGCCAGCCGGGGCGGACGAAGAGGACGAAACGAGGGTGGGGACGAGAGAGAAGACCACAGTGTCAAAATAGGATGAAACAGTGAAGGAGCGAGCAACAGCTAGGCGAAACATAACGAGAGCCGGAAGGTTGGGGTGAGCGGGTGGTATGGTGAGAGTGTGGACGCACAGTCCAAGGCGGCCAACGCAATCTAGAGAAAGTGATTGGTAGCTTAGGGAGCTTCCCGAGTCAGAACGCCAAGCAAAAGCAATGGCACGTCGAGGTGACAGGGGCCCGGATGGCCGAAGGGGAACGGTAGCAGGAAAACAAAGCAAAGGCCAAGCACAAGTGGTGGTCGGAGGTGGGACGTGAACGCGAAGGCGTTGGTCGCAGCGGTTCATAGAAATGGAAAGGGTGCCTAATCAGCGACCCAGTTCCGGAGTAAGTTGGGAGCCTAAGCGGCAGCCCGAGCCTGGGATAGACTTGGCGCCTAGTCGGCAGCCAGAGTCTGAAAACCATGCACATCAACAGAGGTAGCGAGGCAAGATGGGGAGCAGCAGAGCGAAAGAAAGAGCATCATTGCGAAAAGACCGAGAAGGCAGAGAAACGAGTGGCTTAAAAAGGCGATAGAGCGAAAACCGACCGATAGAGGCAGGAGGGTGTGCGGTGGCACTTACCTGAGAAGATGAGCGGTTGAGGTAGCATGATAACATTGGAGGTTGCCATCGATGCCGAGTTCCTGACGGCGGTGGCGTATCCGTCGGCGTGGGGGTGGGAGCCGTCGGTTGCAGGCTTTGTTGGGAAGTTAGGACGTGGCGCAGTTGAAGTAGGGCGCGTCGTTGGCGTCGCGAGAGCGGAGCACCGGGAAGAGCAGTGGCAAGTGTAGACTAGGACCGGGAGGATAGAAACAAGGCATAACAGGAGCTAGAGCTGCAACTGGAAAAACAAGAAGGTAAAGCGTTTAGGGTTTGCGTATGGAGGAGGAAAGATAGTAAGAACCGTGGGAGCAGCGGAGTGGCAGAGCAGGCGAGCCGTCGGCGACACGAAAGAAAGACCTACCGTGAGGAAGGTAGGAGGGCGTCACCTGCATGACCGGACATAGTTAAAACACTGCAGGAAATAAACAAATAGAAGAGCTAACTTACCTTTAACCGAGTTACTGTTGAGGAGAGGGAACCAGCCTAATCGGCTAACGATTTGACAGTAACTTGATCAGGATGTTCGAGAAGCTAAAGCTTTAAGTTCCTGTCATAGCGGCATTTGCGCTAGAGGGAAGAGCGGAAACTCGGGCCAGATAGAAAAGAAAAGAAAGAGAAATGCAATTGGAGCGGAGGGAATGAGAGGGATTCCTCGTCCGTGCCATCCCCAAGCCCTGGTGGTCAGCCCTTCGCTCCCCCCTCCCCCCTTGGCAACCCTCGGGGAGTGGTTCGTCCCCAAAGATGACTCAGAGTCCTCCCCCACTCTTGCTCTCCAGGTCACCGCTTTCTCCCCTCCGCCGTCGCTCTCAGCCTCCCTCCACCGCGTCCTTCCTAACCAGCTCATCGCCCGCGCGTCAATTGGAGATGGCACATTTAACATATGTGACCTCTACGCGGTGCATGTCGTTGGGTCCTGGCTTGCAGGCCCCTTCCATACAAGTGCAGGGCTCGGCGCACGGCTCGACATCCTACAGGACGGATGCCCAAGTGTAGCTGAGATTCATCGTCGCCTCTACACTAAGCTTCCTTTTGACCACGCTGCCCGTTGGAGTGACGTCCTCCCAGCTCCTCCTCTCGTCCCTGACTTCTCCCACGGTTTTTTACACGAGCAACCCAGCCTCCAGCGCGACGTCTTGTACCGGTTCTACATTCGCACTCTTCCTTCGGGTTCGCGTTTCAACTTTGCCGCGGACCGAGAGATTTGTTTGCTCTGCACCGTAGCACCCACAGAGACTATCTTTCACATCTTCTACGAGTGTAGGGTGGCCCTTGCAGTAATCTCCGCTCTCTCCTCTGTCGCTCGTCGTCACCTCCACTGCTCTCTTCCTCCTGAGCTCTTGCCTTTTCCGCTCGCCTCTAGAGCTGGCCAGGTGCCCCCCTGGAGCCTTCTGGTTGGAGCATCTGCAAAAGCTATTTGGATCGCGCGCTGTGAACACAAGTTCCAAGATTCGCCCTCCTCTCGGTTTGAGATTCTCCAGCTCATCCTGGCACAATTCCTCATTGCATTCAAAATCTTCCTATGGCGAAGGAATAAACAATCAGTGAAAAAACAACGACGCTCGGCTGCTCGTATCAAGCTAGCCACTCGATTTCGCTTCCTCGTTTTCGACCATGACAGAACCCCTTCTATTCACCCAGACCTTCGCGCTTCATGGCTGCTTGGGGACCCCTTCCATCCCCCCTAATCCTTCCTTTTTTTAGCATAGAGAGCTCCCCAGCTGTACTGGTGGTTATCATTCGGATATGGAAATAACGTGTTTCCTATGTACGCCTTCGGGCTGTTGGTTTGTGTAGACAATATTTCTAGCTGCTCTATGCTTTGCAGTACATGGTCACGACCTTATATTCTACCTGGTTGATTGCTACTCTAACTTTCTTGCGTAAAACTTGTGAGATAATTGTGATTGAGTTAAGTTTCAGCTCCAGCATACCCCCTAGTGTGCCGTAATTCATAAGTCCAGTTATACTTCACCTTTTGATACGATTCGAATTCGGAATTGTAGCCACGGACTAGAGCTACAACACATTTGAATTTGGGCCGTACTCATTATAGAGTACCCCACTGCAGGCTAGACAAACTACACATTCTGACACACCCCCATAGTCAAAGTGGGGTATAATCAGCACAGCAAGCAATCATAGAGCAGGTTCATGAGTACAAGAAAAGCTAGAGGCATTCACAGAGGGCAAGTGAGGAGGAGGAGTGACTATGAGAGGAGAGAAGGTGGTGGGCGGCAGCTGAAGTTGCTGGCACACGGCGCAACTGGAGCAACTGGCCCATAGGCAACTGAAGCAACTGGCACACTGGCAACTGGAGTAACTGGCACACGGGCAACTGGAGTAACTCACTCCGCGGCTAGACGAGCGGCAGGAGCAACTGACCCACGGGCGACTGGAGCAACGGGCTCACGCGCAACTGGAGTAACGGGCTCACGGGCGACTGGTGCAACGGTCTCACAGGCGACTGGAGCTGCTGGCTTCACGGCGGCCACCCCCCCCTTCAACCTCCCCTAACAGTCCCACACCCCCTTCTCACACACCCCCTTGCTGCACCCCTAGCTCCACTCCCACGACACCCCCCTAGCGCCACTCCCTTGGCTCCCACACACCCACCCCCCTCAGTGGCAGCTGTAGTAGTGGGAGACGGAGTAGGAGGATCAGGGAACGGCTCACACACCCGCCACCCCCAGAATCGGCACCGCGCAGTTGCACAAGGGCAGGGAGTGGCGCGCGGCTCCACAGGGCAGCACGCGCGGGCTGCAGGGGCGGCTCGCGTGCTGGTGGGGCGGCTCGCGGGTTGTAGGGGCGGCTCGCGAGCTGCAGGAGGGGCAGCGCGCGGGCCCCCGGAGGGCGCCACAGCGTGTGACGGGAGGGGGGCCGCGCGCGGGCGCCCAGGGCGCCTTGAAGGGCGACGGGAGGGGGGCGACGCGCGGGCCCCCAGGGCGCCGCGACGAGGCGACGGGAGGGGGCGACGCGCGGGCCCCCAAGGCGCCGCAACGAGGCGACGGGAGGGGGGCGGCGTGCGGGTCCCCAAGGTGCCGCGACGAGGCGACGGGAGGGGACGGCGCGCGGGCCCCCAGGGCGCCGCGACGAGGCGACGGGAGGGGGGGGGGGGGGCAGCGCGCGGGTCCCTGGCGGCGCCTCGACGGACGACGGGGGGCGACGCGCTGGTCGACGGGGCAGGAAACCGCCGCGCGCCTCGGGGCGCACGGCGGGCAAAAAACCGCCGCGCGCTCGGGGCGCGCGGCGGGCAGGAAACCGCCATGCGCCCCGAGCGCGTGGTGGGAAGAAAAAATGTCGCGCGCCACGGGGCACGCGATAGACAGGACAGCAGTGGAAGCTAACGGTGGGCCCACAGGCCAGGAGCGTAACCGCTCTGATAGCATGTCAGAATAGCAGCTAGAACGCAGGAGCCATAGCTAGGGTTTAGCTAGCTAGGCAAGAGAGAATAGGCAAAAGAGGGGTTGCACTAGCAAGCAGGTGGATACATATAGGAAACCCTAAGGGGCCGTCCTCACTATAGAGTACCCCACTGCAGGCTAGACAAACTACACATTTTGACATAATCTTCACAGACTCCATCCTTAGTCCCTATCACATTGTTCTCCCCCACCATGACGTTAGCTCGGTCGGTCGCGATGCCTGTAATTT